>JAXLNO010001850.1:0-17594 GCA_038087875.1 Malacoraja senta | reverse complement strand
GTTCAGTTTAGTTTCGAGACTCAGCGTGGAAACAGGCCCTTCGGCCCATCGCGTCCGCGCCGGCCCAGCCGATCAGCCCGTACACTAGCAATATCCTACACGCACTGGGCTCAATTTACAATTATACCAAGCCAATTAACCTGCAAACCTGCACGTGTTTGGAGTGCAGGAGGAGACCGACCCCGGAGTAAACCCACGCAGGTCACGGGGAGAACGTACACACTCCGTGCAGACAAGCACCCGTAGTCAGCATCGAACCCGGGTCCCTGGCGCTGTAAGGCAGCAGCTCTACCTCAGCGCCACTGTGCCACGGCGTACTCAATCCTATGCAAGGTTATATGTAAAATGATGAGGCATAGATAGAAATGGACAGTCAGAACCCTTTTCCCAGGATATCACATGCTTGAAAGCGTAGCTTTAAGGTGAGGGGTTTTAAGGAGTTTTACGGTGTGACTTTTTTACACAGAGGGTGGTGGGTTTCTGGAACACACAGTTGATGGAGGCAGAAACGATCGTGGCATTTACGAGTTCGTAAGTTCCTAAGTCATAGGAGCAGAATTAGGACATTCAGACCATCTGTGGAATTCATTGCCACAGATGGCTGTGGAGGCCTAGTCAATGCATATGTTTAAGGCAGAGATCGCCAGATTCTTGATTTGTACTGGTGTAAATGGAGGAGGAGACTGGATGGGCGGAATGGCCATATTCTGATCCGAGAACTTATGAAGTTATGGGTCTACTCAATCACTCAATCATGGCTGATCCATCTTTCCTCTCAACCCCGTTCTCCTGCCTTCTCCCCGTAATCCTTGACATCCCCACTAATCCAGAAATATGCTCACTAATCAGGAAGGAGACTTTTGGACAGGCACATGGATATAGAAGAAATGGAGGGATATGGATTCTGCGCAAGTAGATTTAAGAATAAGGAGTGAGCCATTTAGAACGGAGACGAGGAAACACTTTTTCTCACAGAGAGTGGTGAGTCTGTGGAATTCTCTGCCTCAGAGGGCGGTGGAGGCAGGTTCTCTGGATGCTTTCAAGAGAGAGCTGGATAGGGCTCTTAAAAATAGCGGAGTCGGGGGATGTGGGGAGGAGGCAGGAACGGGGTACTGATTGAGGATGATCAGCCATGATCACATTGAATGGCGGTGCTGGCTCGAAGGGCCAAATGGCCTACTCCAGCACCTATTTGTTATTGTCTATAAGAGATGGCATAATGTTTGCACAAACATTGTGGGCTGAAGGGCCTGTTCCTATGCTGTAGTGTTCTATGTATTTATCAACATGGCTAGAAACATATTATCAGACCATTATCACGTTTGAGTGTGAGGGCTGGTGTTGTGCATGTCTGGGCTACCACATTTCCTGTGTTACAACAGTCACGATATTTCACATTTATTGCACTGACAAGCAAACATTCGGGTCGTGAAAAACGCTGCAAAGTGCAAGCGTTTCTTTCCATGGTCGGGGACGAGAGGCCGGGCTGCAGGCTTGCACTCGCTCATCAGCATTGTTTCCAGCTAATCGCACCTGAAAGGCCATTCCTTCATTTCCGGCTTCTTCCACCAACTTCTTCCAACCCCATCCCCCCAGTAAGGAGCAGGAAAAGATTGTCCAAACAGCTGATTGAGGGAGTGCTGGAGTGTGCCTTAATGCAAACCATGAATGCAATCAGCCTCAGCACTCAAACAAAGAAAAATATCGCCACGTTATCGCTTACAGTCCTGAAAGGTGCGCATTGCATTTATGATTGATACGTTTTCCTGAGGAGTGGGATGTTGGCCTGACCAGCTATTGTCACGGTAACGACATGGCTGTCCGTTATCAATTTAAACCATTCACCATTGTTCTATATCTCTCTATATCACCATCTATATCTCCTGTTTCCCTTTCCCCTGAGTATGAAGAAGGGTCTCGACCCGAAACGTCACCCATTCCATCTCCCCAGAGACGCTGCCTGTCCCGCTGAGTTACTCCAGCATTTTGTGTCTATCTTCCGTTTAAACCAGCATCTGCAGTTCCTTCCCACACACGAACTTTACTTGATCATTCTTGCAATCAGTGCTTTCATTTGTGTTTTCGCTTTTGTTTACAGATTTCTTTGGCAAAAAGCAATTTTGCGATTATTTTGTAAATTTGATCGATTGTCAAACGATGCTCGAGAAAACTGATGTAAATGGAAACGCCCGAAATGGAAACATTACCCTGAGTAACTCAGCTTGCTTCATGACACTGTAACTTTCTCATGAAATACTAATCACTTGTAGTCATCTGGAAACTAAAGTATGAGTGGTAGACTGAAAACCATTACACATTCACTGACAGCCAAGGATGAATATAAGCGAGAGCAAAATGCTTTATGTTCATACAATATGTTCCTTTACTAAAGTGGGTCTATTGCTAAAGTAAAATCTGCTGAGGCTGGGAACTTAACTTGATTGATTTTTTTTTGTAGACAGCAGCGAGGATTGACATATGTAGACTTTCTAAATGTGTATCTACGTGTGTTGTGATATATATATATATAGACACACACACACACATGTCTGTCTATATGTATGTGTGTGTGTGTGTATGTATATAGACACACACACATATGTATGTAGGCATGTATGTATGCATGTGTGTTGTGTATGTATGAATGCATGTATGTATGTGCGCCAGTATGTTTATATGTATGCATGTGGATATGTGTGTATGTTTGTATGTCTGTATGTATGTATGTGAAGCCCCTGTCCCACTTAGGAGACCTAAACAGCAACCTCTGGTGACCTTGCCCGCCACCCAAAAAAAAAATCAAGGTCGAGGTGACCTGCAACCTCCTACCACCTCCCGCGCATATGTTGAAAACCTTCCTCGACTATGAAGAAAACCGTCTTCGACTAGACCTGCGACTAAAAAATGATCGATTTTTAAAACAGCAACCTATTTTTAGTCGAGGCCGGTTTTAAACACGATGAAAAAATAGCAGCAACCTAGATGAAGCCTCGACCACGCGGAAACCACTTTCGACCATTAGGGAGAGTGACCAAAACCTCCGGTGACATCATGGGAACCTTGGGTGGCGGGCAAGGTCACCAGAGGTTGCTGTTTAGGTCTCCTAAGTGGGACAGGGGCTTTAGTATGCATGCCTGCATGTATGTATGTATGTTTGTACGTATGTATGTGTGTATGTGTGTATGTATGTTTGTATGTATGCATGTATGTATGTTTGTACGTATGTATGTATGTATGTATGTATGTATGTATGTATGTATGTATGTATGTATAAATAGCAAGCAGTTCATGGGGTTGTGACCAGATCCCAGTTTCCATTGGAGTCATGGATTGAAATTCCATTCTTGACATTTATAACATTTATAAAATCAGTTTAGTTTAGAGATACAGTACGGAAGCAGGCCTTTTGACCCAATGATCACCCGTACACTAGTTCCATGTTATCCCACTTTCGCATCCTACACACTAGTGACAATTTACAGCAGCCAATTAACCGACAAACCTGCTCATGTTAAGAATGTGAGAGGAAACCAGAGCACCCGGTGAAAACCCACGTGGTCACGGGGAGAAGGTACAAACTCCGAACAGACATTTCAACTCATTAGAGTGATATTAGCGTGGAAACAGGTCCTTCAGCCCAACTTGCCCACTCCGACCAACATGCTACATCTACACTTGTCCCAACTGCCTGCCCTTATTCCTCTAAACCTAACCTGTCCATGTCTGTCCAAATGTTTCTTAAACCTTGTGATAGTACCTGCCTTTAAAGTCTAAAGTCTAAAGCCTCAACTACCGCCTCTGGCAGCTCGTTCCATACACCTACCACCCTCTGCATAGAAAAGTTCCCCCACAGATTCCTATTAAATCTTTTCCCCCCTGACCTTAAACCTTTTTCCTCCAGTTCTTGATTCCGCTATTCTGGGTAAAAGATCCTGTACACTTACCCTATCAATTCCGATCTGCTTTAAGAGGCAAAGTGATTTAATGAATGAGTTGTGAGCTAGTTTGAACTACTACATATTGGTTTTTGGTTTCAGCTTTAATTTTAGAAGCACAGTATGGAATCAGGCGCTACGGCCCACCGAGTCCGCACCGACCAGCAATCACCAATATACCAGCTCAATCCTACACACAAGGGACAATTTACAGAAGCCAATTAACCTACAAACCTGCACGTTTTGCGAATGTGTAAATAAACTCGAGCACCTGGAGAAAAGTCACGCGGTCACAGGAAGAACGTACAAACTCTGAACAGACAGCACCCGTGGTCGGGATCGAACCCGGGTCTCTGGCGCCGTGAGGCAGCAGCTCCACCGCTGTATAAGACATCCCCTTTGCCGAGAGGTTGCCAAAGGAGAAGAGAGAACAAAATTGAAGCCAGGGGAGTAAAAAAGGAGTACGATGGCAGCCTAGGGAGAACAGCCCTTGCGACAGAGAGTCAGGATGAACAGGGTTTTATTAGGTTGGGGGGGGATGCCGGATGAAGTCATTCCCCAAGCGGAGTCTGGGTGCCAACCGCCTTCCTGAGGTATTATAATAAGTTAGATTTGCTGATCATATCCAAATGTGCACAGGGGCATAAAAACAGTGAAAGAGCTATAAGCAGTGATTCTGAAATGCTGTCACGGACATGTGGAGAGGAGGCAACCAAACATGCAAACCCACAAAGGGAAAGGTGATCACGAACAGACTATAGATTAAGGTAGACAAAAGTGCTGGAGAAATTCAGCGGGTGCAGCAGCATCTATGGAGCGAAGGAAATAGGCAAAGTTTCGGGCCGAAACCCTTAAGCCCGAAACTTTGCCTATTTCCTTAAGTGTTATTTCCTTAAGGGTTGCCTATTCCCTTAAGGGTTTCGGCCCGAAACTTTGCCTATTTCCTTAAGTGTTATTTCCTTAAGGGTTGCCTATTCCCTTAAGGGTTTCGGCCCGAAACGTTGCCTATTTCCTTCCTGAAGGGTTTCGGCCCGAAACGTTACCAATTTCCTTCGCTCCATAGATGCTGCTGCACCCGCTGAGTTTCTCCAGCACTTTTGTCTACCTTCGATTTTCCAGCATCTGCAATTCCTTCTTAAACACTATAGATTAAGTCCAGTTATCTGGACTTTCAAGCTCCTGCATCATCTCCCAGGAGGTAAATACAAGAAAAGGGAATGGCTAGGATGGTAGGTATCCTTGATGATAGAGTCATAGTCATAGTGTGGAAACAGGCCCTTCGGCCCCAGTTGCCCCACGCTGACCAACATGTTCCATCTACACTAGTCCCACTTGCCTGCATTTGGCCCATGTCCCTCCAAACCTGTCCTATCCATGTACCTGTCTTATTACTTCTTAAACATTTCGATATCACCTGCCTCAAATGATACACCCAGCCTCTCTGGTGCAAAGCTCCACAAAGATGGAATGTAAGGAAGTGATGAGCCTGTGATGGACTGGAGTTAAGGGCCTGTCCCACTTGCATGCGATTGCGTGCGTTTGGCGCGACCAACGGAGGTCGCGCGATGTTTGCGCTAAAATTCGCGCTAAGTTCGCGCGTGACATCATTTACGTCATGCTTACAAATCAGCTGGGCAGGAGGCGGGCCGACTGAATGGGCGTCGCACGGCGTCGGGCGGTGATGTCATCACGCAACGCCACGCGCTAGGCGTACGCCGTCAAGACGCTGCGTACGACGTCAAGACGCTGCGTACGACGTCAAGACGCTGCGTACGACCGCAATGCGCCTGCATGCGTACGCGGGCCGACAGGCCGTTGGCGCGCGAAGATTTCGGTCACTGCAGCAATTTCGGAGCCCCGCGCGATGGCGGGACCAGCCCCGCACAACTCCATACCCCTTATCGCTTCTAAGTGGGACCGGCCCCGCGCGGCCATACGGTGCCCGTACACCTCAAGCGACCACGAGGTCGCGTAATTTGCGAGCCAAGGTCGCGTAAGTGGGACAGGCCCCTTAGACACAAAGCGTTGGGGTAACTCAGCAGGCCAGGCGGCACCTCTGGAGAAAAAGGTTGGGTGACGTTTCGGGTTGAGACCCTTCTTCAGATTCAGACTGTTGGTCAGGAGGTCAAGGATCCAGTTGCAGAGGCAATAGACAATAGGTGCAGGAGTACGCCATTCGGCCCTTCGAGTGATTGCTCCAAGTTCCACGAGTTTGGAGATGAGTCTGAATAAAGGTGACAAAACGTCACCCAGCCCTTTTCTCTGGAGATGCTACCTGACCCGCTGAGTTACTCCAGCACCTGCAGTTCTTGGCTTAGTTTAGTTTAGAGATACAGCGCGGAAACAGGCCCTTTGACCCACCGAGTCCGCACCATCCAGCGATCCCCGCACATTAACACTATCCTACACACACAAGGGACAATTTCACTTTTATACCAAGCCAGTTAACCTACAAACCTGCAGGTCTTTGGAGTGTGGGAGAAAACTCACACGGGTCACGGGGAGAGCGTACAAACTCCATACAGACAGCACCCGTAGTCAGGATCGAACCTGCGTTTCTGGCGCTGTAAGGCAGCAACTCTACCACTGCGCCACCATTTCTACATACAGCAGACGCTTAGAGGTTTAGACTGAAAAATAAATACTGGCCAGTGCAATGAAGAGCAGCGTGGGTTCTTAGGTCAAACCATTAGGGCAGAGGGGAGCTCAGTTTAATATCTCTTTGTACAGATAGCACTTCCCAAAGCACATAATCCAATGTCAGTTTCATTTTGTCGGCTTAGGTCTCGGGAGAGGGAGAGGGCTCTCAATCCTTAAGCTTCTGACCCAAAAGCACGACGACTGCACGAAAAGTCGCAGCTTGTAACTAGACCCAAAGTGAAGATACAAGGTACTGCAGATGCTGGAATCTCAAGCAAAGCGCAAAGTGCTGGAGTAACTCAATGGGTCGGGCAGCATATTCGGCATAGCTTTCAGGTGAGTGGGGCCCAAAGTTGAAAGGACATGTGCGGGGCAAGTCCTTTTTACACAGAGGACGGTGAGTCCCTGGGACGTGCTGCTAGGGATGGTGGTGGAGGCAGATACGATGGTGGCATTTAATGGACTTTTGGATAGGCACATGGACATGGAGGGGATATGAATTATGCGCGGGTAGATTGCAGTTGGTATCATGTGCAGGAAGGACCTGCAGGTGCTGGTTTAAACCCAAGATAGACACAAAATGCTGGAGTAACTCAGCGGGACAGGCAGCATCTCTGGAGAGAAGGAAGGGGTGTGATTTCGTGTCACCCATTCCTTCTCTCCAGAGATGCTGCCTGTCCCGCTGAGTTACTCCAGCATTTTGTGTCTACCTTTGGTCTTGGCGGAGTGTTCGGAGCGGACAGTGTGGGCCAGAGGGCCTGTTCTTGTGCTGTAGTGTTCAATGTTAGATGTTCTAGTTTAGTTTAGTTTATTGCTACGTGTACCGAGGTTCAGCGAAAAGCTTTCTTGTTGCCTGCTATCCAGTCAGCGGAAAGTCTGCGTAATGTATCTGATAATATATCCGAGTCTGAAGAAGGGTCTCGACCCAAATCGTGACCTATTCCTTTCCTCCAGAGATGCTGCCTGACCCGCTGAGTTACTCCAGCTTTTTGTGTCTACCTTCGGTTGAAACCAGCACCTGCAGTTCCTTCTTACACATCAAGCCATCCGCAGTGTACAAGTACAGGATAAAAGGAACAAGTGTCAACGGACAATGGTGCCTTTGTTTCTCTGATGTGCAAACGCACACAGTGAAATTTCTTTCTTACAGTAAAGCGTTTAGCGTTGCCATGTCTAAGCACATCCCCGATTAGCAAAATGTTCAGAAATAGTCGGCTGAACCTGCAGGCAAGAGGCGCTAGGTTTTGGCACCAGTTTCAAAGCCCAAACTGCGCACCGACCCAAAGTGTCGCCTGTCCATTCCCTCAACCGACGCTGTCTGGCCTGTTGGGAAACTCAAGCACCTTGTGTTTAGATCGAAGCATTCTGAAGAAGGGTCTCAACCCGAAACGTCGCCTATTTCCTTCGCTCCATAGATGCTGCCTCACCCGCTGAGTTTCTCAAGCATTTTTAGTCTACCTTGCTTTGATTAAAGACTGTTGTCTGGACCTTCCGACTAATGTCGCAGTATTAGACCGGGCGCTGCATGAGAGTGACTGTTGGCAGCTGGGGAATTAAAACTCAGTCAGTCAGATACATCTCAGATTGGTGATGGTGATCACAAAACCAGCAGATGGTTGGTTAAAAAACACTCATCCGCTTGAATAATGTCATTAAGAAAGAAGAAACACAGCGCGGTAACTAACTCTGAATTGTTCTCCGGCACGGTTCGGCAAGACACATTTCAAGGACAACCGGGAATGAGACTTGCCCATGATACCCTTGGTGAAAAACTAAATTAGAAATAAGATTAGAATCTGTTACCGTCAGCTGTGACCGTGACAATAAGGCTGGTCAAAATCAATTTGATTTGATTTGATTTTTGATTTTGATTCAATTTATTGTCATTGCACTTTTCAGTGCAACAAAATGGTTTAGCCTTCAGTCATTACATAGAATAAATAACAAAAACACACACTCAACACAGTTTGACATCCACCACAGTGAGTCCACCAGGCACCTCCTCACTGTGATGGAAGGCAAAAAGTCCCAAAGTCCATGTCTCTTCCCTCCTTGCTCTCCCTCTGCGCTGAGGCGATCCAGGCCTCCGATGTTGTGACCCCGCCGGGTGATGGTAAGTAAGTCCCGCGGCTGAATCCGAACGGGCCGGTTCAAACTCCGCGGCCCAGGGCGGTCAAAGCTGCCGAAGCTGCCGCCCTCCAGTCCAGCGGACGCAGCTGTTGTTGCGGGAGCTCCGGAAAAACAGGTCCCCAACCTGTGACCTGCGCGCTCCCGACGTTGTCGTCCACTGGCCCTCACCGAGCCTCCGAGGCTCCGAAGTTGGGTCGCAACGCCACCACAGCCCCGAAGTTGGCCAGCCCCGCGTTGGCAAGTCCCGGCTGCCTCTGCCTCCCGAGCCCCGAGGTCGGTCCCAGTTGGAGGCCGCCAGCTCCGCGATAGGCCTCAGCACAGACGGAGACGGAGACGGGGGATACGGCAAGAAAGGTCGCATCCCCCCCGAAGGAAGAGCCAAAAAACATGCTTCTCCCACCCCCCCACACATACACAACTAAAATAAACCAAAACAAACCGCAACAACGGGACAAAAGAAAACAAAAAAAGAAAAGACAAACGGACTGCAGGCGAGCCGCAGCTGCAAGGCAACGCCGCCACTTCCGGAGCGTGTTAATCATGTTCCCATCAAACAAGGTGGAGATGATTGAACCCGGGGCTGGGAGTGCTGCCCTGTTGAAATGTACCTTTGAAAGCTTGTTGTGCAACTTGTAAGCGAACAGCCATTGCAATGGTTCCAAGTACCAGTCCATCAATGTAGTTCACCAAGGCGATATGTGGTTCATATTAATTACAGTACAGTAGCTGAAGAATGGTCTCGACCCGAAACGTTCTCCGGAGATGCTGCCTGACCCGCTGAGTTACTCCAGCACTTTGTGACTTAGAGTAGCAATTCATTAATTCCAACTGGGTATTGTTATTGCATGTGCCCCCTTATACATTACTAGTACATCAACATGCTCAATAGATTTAGCTTCACCTCTCGGCTCGGAAGCAACTGCAGAATATAGTTTGACTTTGTTATTCTGCTTTCCTACTTTCTCATCTGTGTATCTGTGTTCTCAAATTCATTCACTGATTGTCGTAGACATAAAAACAGCTTTTTTCCCCCACGAGTAGTAGGTCTACTCAATAACCAAAAATCCGTGGCCTCCTTTTGCTCTGCTATTTAATTTAATTCACATGTTTAATCAATAATGTTTTATTATTAATGTTTTATGTGTCATTCCTGACTGTCACTGTGTGTCATGTTGGAGAGAAGGAATGGGCGATGTTTCGTGTCGAGACCCTTCGTCAGGCTGCGTTCTGAGGAAGGACATTATTGCCATAGAGGGAGTGCAGAGAAGGTTCACCAGACTGATTCCTGGGATGTCAGGACTGTCTTATGAAGAAAGACTGGATAGACTTGGTTTATACTCTCTAGAATTTAGGAGATTGAGAGGGGATCTTATAGAAACTTACAAAATTCTTAAGGGGTTGGACAGGCTAGATGCAGGAAGATTGCTCCCAATGTTGGGGAAGTCCAGGACAAGGGGTCACAGCTTAAGGATAAGGGGGAAATCCTTTAAAACCGAGATGAGAAGAACTTTTTTCACACAGAGAGTGGTGAATCTCTGGAACTCTCTGCCACAGAGGGTTGTCGAGGCCAGTTCATTGGCTATATTTAAGAGGGAGTTAGATGTGGCCCTTGTGGCTAAAGGGATCAGGGGGTATGGAGAGAAGGCAGGTACGGGATACTGAGTTGGATGATCAGCCATGATCATATTGAATGGCTGTGCAGGCTCGAAGGGCCGAATGGCCTACTCCTGCACCTATTTTCTATGTTTCTATGTTTCCCCAGTGGGCTCTGCTGGGTTAACCATGGTAGACCATTCACATTTGCATCAAACTCCACGGTGTAAGCAAGCATGACCTTTTCCTGCTGCTTGTAGCCATGATGTTCCGGTGTGCGCTTGTCGCGGGACAAGACTCTGCTCGGTGAAACGGAGACACGTGGAATTGCAGATGCTGGAATCTTGTGCAAAAACACAAAGTGCTGGAGTAACTGACCCCGCGGGCCAGACAGCGTCTCAGGAGAAAGAGGGTGGTTGACATTTTTCGGGTCGAGCCCCTTCCTCAGACTTTTTTCTCCAGGAGGAGGGAATGGACAAGTGACGTTTCGGGCCAGGACATCTCTTCAGATTGATTGTAGTGGAGGAGAACGCCATTCAAATCAGTCGTCCTTGGGGAATCACCAGTAGAGCAGTCAAACGGAGGCACAAGGAAGTGTAGATGCTGGAGTCTTGTGTAAAACACACAGGAGATGAGCAGGGCAAGTACTTTGTACACAGAGGGTGATGAGTAGCTGGAGCTTGCTGGCAGGGGTGGCAGTGGAGCCATATTCGATGGGGGCATTTAAGAGGCTTTTGGATGGGCTCATGGATATGTAGGGAGTTGAGGGACATGGATCCTGTGCAGGCAGATGAGATTAGTTTATCTCGGCATCATGTTCAGTACAGATATGGTGGTCTGTTCCTATACCGAATGTTCTACGTGTAGGAAGGAAGTGCTGGTCTACATCGAAGATGGACACAAAATGTTGGAGTAACTTAACGGGTCAGGCGTCATCTCTGGAGAAAAGGAATGGGTGACGTTTGGGGTCGAGACCCTTCCTCAGAGTCTGAAACGCCACCTATTCACTTTCTCTAGATAGGCCGTCTGACCCGCTGTGTTACTCCAGCAATTAGGTGCCTTCCTTTAATTAAAGTAGAATGATGCTGGGTCTTTTGCACTCACCTTGAAAGAACAGAGGCAGCCACAATTTAGCATCAACTGGTACCTTTTAGGAAGGAGATGAGGAGAAATGTGTTTAGTTAGAGGGTGGAGAAACCGTGGAACTCATTGCCACAGAAGGCTGTGGAGGCCAAGTCAGTGGATATTTTTAAGGCAGAGATAGATAGACTCTTGATTAGTGCGGGTGTCAGATGTTATGGGGAGAAGGCAAGAGAATGGGGTTCGGATGGAGAGGTAGATCAGTCATGATTGAATGGCGGAGTAGACTTGATGGTCCGAATGGCCAAATTCGACTACTATTCCCTATGAGCTTTGACAGTGCAGCATTCCTGTGGCACGACACTGAAGCTTCAGGCTGGACCAAAGTTCCCACCAAAGTAGGGCTGGAATTCACAGCCTCCGACTCAGAAACAAATGCAATAGCAACTTGACCACAGCCCGCTGTGACTCAGCACTGACTGTGTGTTTCCAGATGGATCACAATCAGGAGTACAAGCTGAGTCATCTCACATCTGTATATAGGCACAAAGTGCTGGAGTAACTCTGTGGGTCAGGCAACATCTCTGGAGGAAAGGAATAGGGGACGTTTCGGGTTGGAATCCTTGGTACTCTGAGAGTGGGGGTCTGGGAGGGGGTGGGGGAGACTCTCTCTACTTGCAGACCCCCCCCCCCCTCCCCCATCTCCGAACCGAAACGTCACCTATACCTTTTCTGCAGGGATGCTGCCTGACCCGCTGAGTTACTCCAGCACTTGGAGGCACGGTGGTACAGTGGTAGCGGTAGAATTGCTGCCTCACTGCGCCAGGGACTCAGGTTCGATCCTGACCACGGGTGCCGCCTGTACGGAGTTTGTACGTTCTCCCTGTGAACTGCGTGGGTTTTCCCTGGGTGTTCCGGGTTCCTCCCACTCTCCAAAGACGCATAGGTTTTGTAGGCTAGTTGACTTGGTATCATTGTAAATTGTCCCCAGTGTGTGCGGGATAGTGCGAATGTACGGAAATCGCTGGTCGGCGTGGATTCGGCGAGCCAAAGGGCCTGTTTCCGCGCTGTATCTCCAAAGTAAACGAAACACTTTGTCTTGGGTATAAACCAGCATCTCAGATCATTTCCTTCTCATCTAAATATAATGGTCAGTAGGGTGAGCTATTATCTGCCTGCTCATGTATACTGACCCAGTTTTCAGGCTGATTAAATGCCTTCAGAATGAGGAAAGCATTGAATAATAAACCAGCCTGTAACTAAATTCGTCAGCACTCCTTATCCTATTGTGATAAGGATCCCTCATGCAACTGTACAGAGCTGAACCGGCATTTGCATTACCTCCTGATATATTAAAACCCACAGTCTAGACCAACAGGAGCATGTCTGCTAATGTCTGACATGATACTGATGCTGATTCTAATAACATTTTTGTATGATCTGTACAGCAGTTCAAATCAACTGTCAAGCTTTGCCACAAATAGAATATTAAAAGGGGATTGATAAAGGTAGTGCTCGCAACATCATTCATTAAATGGCCGCGAGTTTGGTTATGAAATTAAGTTTGTTATTCCACAGCTTCTGCTTACCATAAATTTACTCCGAATAATAAGACAGCTCGAGCAATTGAATTCTTGGAAGGATTTCTTTGTGCGTTGGAATAATATTGTTAGGTAATAAGGTCTGAGGTGCTTTGCTAAAGGCTGTGTGAGCAAACCTATCTATTTCTGTGCATCTGGTGCAGTGAGCCTCTGTGTTTCTGTCTGTGTGTGATCCTGAGAGTGTCCCGGGCGGCAAGGTGGCGCAGCGGTAGAGTTGCCGCCTCACAGCGCCAGAGACCCGGGGTAACGATCCTGACTGTGGGTGCTGTCTGTATGTTCTCCCTGTGACCCACGTGGGTTTTCTCCGGGCGCTCTGGTTTCCTCCCAAATTCCAAAGACGTACAGGTTTACAGATGAACATTGAATTCTCCCAATTTTGCTAGCCCTTGCTGTCTCCTCCCCTTCCTCAGCCCTCGGGCTCCTCCTCAGCCTTTATCCTTTCTTCTCCCCACCCCCCATCAGTCTGAAGAAGGGTTTTGGCCCGAAACTTTGCCTGTTTCCTTCGCTCCATAGATGCTGCTGCACCCGCTGAGATTCTCCAGCATTTTTGTGTACCTCAGGTTTACAGGTTAATTGGCTTTGGCAAAATTGTACATTGTCCCTGGTGTGTGTAGGATAGTACTCTGTACGGGGTGATCGCAGGTCGGCACGGACTCGGTGGGCCGAAGGGCCTGTTTCCGCGTATCTCTAAAGGTCAAAAAAGGTCCTGAAAAAAGTGTGCATGTAGATGTGAGTGATTGGACATATATTTACCTAGCTTCCAAATGGTAAATACTACAGCTGTTGGATCTGAAATAGAAAATTCTAGAAACGTACAGCAGATGAAGCAGCATCTGTGGGGTGAAGAATCAAAGTGAAGAACCAACATTTCCCAAACTCGCCGTTTAAAAAAATACTCAAGGTTTATATTTCCCTCCAGAAGTAGATAAACTCATATTTTCCTACACTCGACTCCATCCACTATCTTGTTTTTCGCACGCTCAATTTGTCCCCATCTTCCTGAAGTCTCTTTACATACTTTCTATATGTTCCATCCACAACATCCTCGCTCCAGCACTGAAACCTGCAAATCCACCTTTACTTCAGAGATACAGCACGGAAACAGGCCCTTCGGCCATTCGAGTCCACGCTGACCAGCGGTCACCCTGTTCACTAACACTTTCCTACGCACGCACGCACGCACACACACGCACGCACACACACACACACACACACACACACACACACACACACACACACACACACACACACACACACACACACACACACACACACACACACACACACACACACACACACACACACACACACACACGGGACAATTTACGACTTTACCGAAGCCAATTCACCTACAAACCCGTATGTCTTTGGAGTGTGGGAGGGAGCCAGAGCACCCAGAGAAAACCCACACAATCACAGGGAGAACGTACAAACTCTGTGCAGACAGCACCGATGGAATCGAACCCGGGTCTCTGGCGCTGTACGGCCGCAACTCTATCGCTGCGCCACCGTGCCCTAACCTCTTGCATGGCCTGCATTGAAAGCATCTTCACCTTCTCACGTGACATAGGAAGCATTACCCAGATGCCCCGCTGTGATTCACCTTTACTGGTAAGCTAGATAGATAGATAGATAGATAGATAGAATCTTTATTTGCCACACGACCAGGGTTGGTGGTATTTGGGTTCGGTACATGATGGTACGCTGCTTTAGTCACATTAACACTAATAACAGCACAAATCATAATAATAAAGTGCATCCATACCACATCACAAATCACAAATCTCACCAACAATACATAGTGCAAAAGAACAGACAAAAACCATAGACAAGACACTGTATACATCAAAGTCAAAAAGTTATTGGAGGGAATTAAGTGTTCTTATTGCTGAGGGGAAGAAACTGTTTTTAAAATGGGTGGATTTTGTAGCAAGTGACCTAAGGCGCCTCCCTGAAGGGAGAGACTGGAAAAGGTGGTTTGCTGGATGGGAGGGGTCCGAGATGATCTTTGTTGCCCGTTTTGAGGTACGTTGGAGGTAAATGGAATAGATTGAGGGGAGGGGAGAGTTGATAATCCTGGAGGCCTTGGAGACAATGCGCTGTATTAGAATCATAGAATCATAGAAAGTAGGTGCGAGAGCAGACCACCAGGTCCATCGAGCCCGCACCGCCATTCGCTCATGGCTGAACACCAAACAAACACCCCTACCCACAAACAGTAGACACAAGACACAGAACACAAGACACTACCCTCCCCTTTATACCGCTATCACCCCTCTCCACCCCAAGAACCGCGTGATCTCCTGGGGGAGGCAAAAAACCGGATAAAAACCCAGGTCCAATTCGGGAAAAAAATCCGGGAAATTCCTCTCCGACCCCAATCCAGGCGATCGACACTTGTCCAGGAGATCACTCAGGTCTTACTATACTAACCCTACCTAGGTCCATATCCCTGCCCTCTCCCCGTAGCCCCTTATCCCCTTGGCAGCTAAAAAAACATCTATTTTAGACTTAAATATATTTAATGTTTCTGCTTCCACTGCTCCCTGGGGCAGTGAATTCCATAAATTAACCACCCTCTGGGTGAAGAAGTTCTTCCTCATCTCAGTTTTAAAAGAGCCCCCCCTTATTCTGCAACTATGTCCCCTAGTTCTAGTTTCCCCGATCATTGGGAACATCCTTGGTGCATCCACCCGATCAAGGCCCCTCACGATCTTATATGTTTCAATGAGATCGCCTCTCATTCTTCTAAACTCCAAAGAGTAGAGTTCCAGCCTACTTAACCTTTCCTCATATGTCAATCCCCTCATTGCAGGAATTAATCTTGTAAACCTTCGCTGCACTGCCTCCAGGGCCAGTACATCCTTTCTTAAGTATGGACCCCAGAACTGTACACAGTATTCCAAATGTGGTCTCACTAATACTGTGTACAGCTGCAGCAAGACCTCCGTGTTTTTATACTCAATCCCCCTAGCAATAAAGGCCAAAACTCCATTGGCCTTCCTGATTGCTTGCTGCACCTGCATACTAACTTTTAGTGATTCATGTACTACTACCCCTAGATCCCTTTGCGTTGCATTACAGCGCAGCTCCTCCTCATTTAGAAAATAACTTGCCCTATCATTTTTTTTCCCAAAGTGAATGACTTCACATTTATTAGTATTAAATTTCATCTGCCAAGTTGTTGCCCACTCACCTAGCTTATCTATATCCTTTTGCAGACTCTTCCTATCCTCCTCATCCCCTACTTTTCTTCCCATTTTTGTATCGTCCGCAAATTTTGATATATTACACTTGGTTCCCTCCTCCAAATCATTTATATAAATTGTGAACAACTGGGGTCCCAGCACCGACCCTTGCGGAACCCCGCTAGTTACCGGTTGCCATCCCGAATATGAACCATTTATCCCCACTCTCTGCTTCCTATTTGTTAGCCAATCCTCTACCCATGCTAATATATTACCCCCAATCCCATAATTTTTTATTTTTAGCAATAGTCTCTTATGTGGCACCTTGTCAAAAGCCTTTTGGAAGTCCAAGTATACCACATCCACCGGTTCCCCTTTATCCACCCGGGTTGTTACTTCCTCAAAGAATTCGAGCAGATTCGTTAAACAGGACTTCCCCTTCACAAAACCATGCTGGTTCTGTCCGATGAAGTCATGTCCATCCAAGTGCCCCGTTAGTGTTTCTTTAATAATTGTCTCTAACATTTTACCCACCACCGATGTTAGACTAACCGGTCTATAGTTACCCGCCTTCTGTTTACTTCCTTTTTTAAATATAGGTGTTACATTGGCCATTTTCCAATCCACTGGGACCGTTCCTGCCTCCAGGGAGTTTTGGAAAATTATCACCAATGCATCCACAATCCCCACCGCTATCTCCCTCAAGACCCTTGGATGTAATCCATCAGGCCCAGGGGATTTATCCTCCTTCAGTCTCATTAATTTCCCTAATACCACCTCCTTGGTGATCTTAATAGTATTTAGCTCCTCCATTCCTACCGCCCCCTGTTTATCCAGCGTTGGAATATTTTTTGTGTCTTCTATGGTGAAGACTGATACAAAATACTCGTTTAATGCCTTTGCCATTTCCATGTTCCCCACCAACAACTCTCCAGTCTCACCCTCCAATGGACCAACGTTCACCTTAGCCACCCTTTTTCTTTTTATATAGCTATAAAAACTCTTACTATTAGTTTTTATGTTGTTCGCTAAATTCCTTTCATAGTCTATTTTCCCCGTCTTAATTAATCTCTTAGTTATTTTTTGCTGACCTTTAAATGCTTCCCAATCCTCTACCCTCCCACTATCTCTGGCTACCTTATATGCCCTTGCCTTCAGCCGAATACTATCCTTTATAGTTTTACTGAGCCATGGCTGACTGTTCTTACCCTTACCCCTTTTTTTCTTCATAGGAATAAATTTTTCTTGAAGGTTATACAGTAGATCCTTAAACGTACACCACTGCTCATGTACCGTCTTATTCTTGAGTCTGCTATCCCAGTCAACTTTGATCAGCTCAGTCCTCATACCTTCATAATCCCCCTTATTTAGACTAAGTACCCTAGCCTGAGTTTCAACCTGCTCCCCTTCTATTTGAATATGGAATT
>JAXLNO010001849.1:0-39071 GCA_038087875.1 Malacoraja senta | reverse complement strand
AAGAGCTCTACCTAACTCTCTCTTGAAAGGATCCATAGAATTGGCCTCCAGATGCAGAGAATCACACAGACTCACAACTCTCTGGGTGGAAACAAATTTCCTCATCGCCGTCGACCCCTTATTCTTAAACTGTGTGTGAGGCCCCTGGTTCTGGACTCCCCCAACATGGGGAACATGTTTCCTGCCTCTAGCGTGTCCAAACCCTTAATGATCTTATACGTCCAAGCAAGAACCACAAGGGAAGGCCTTGAACTTTATTTTCGCCTTGCATCACAGTGAGGAATGTGTAGGAGTCACTGTGATGGATGTTTATGTTAAAATTTGTTTTTTTGAGTCTGTTGCTTTTTAAAATTGTATGTCTCACCTGGCCAGTGAATTTCACGACACCAATTGGTGATAGGTGACAATAAGTGAACCTGATGATCGCCTCTCATCCTTCTAAATTCCAGTGTATGAACTTGCGAGAGGTGTATATAAAATCATGAGGGGAATAGATTGGGAGAATACTGTCTTTTACCCCAGGGTCGGGGAATCCTGATCCAGATTGGGTCTAAGGTGAGGAGGGGGAACGGTTTATTCAGAACCTAAGGACCAACTTTTCACACAGAGGATGGTGGGTGTATGGAACAAGCTGCCACAGGAGGTAGTTGAGGCTGGGACTATCCCAAAGTTTAAGAAACATCTGGACAGGTACATGGATAGGACCGGTTTAGTGGGATACGGGCCAAATGTGAGCAGGTGGGACTAGTGTAGATGGGGCATGTTGGCCGGTGTTGGCGAGTTGGGCCGAAGGGCCTATTTTCACGCTCTTTCACGTTGGGGACTTTTCCACCCAGAGAGTTGTGAGTCTGTGGAATTCACTGCCTCAGAGGGCGGTGGAGGCCGGTTCTCTGGATGTTTTCAAGAGAGAGCTAGATCGGGCTCTTATAGATAGTGGAGTCTGGCGATATGGGGAGAAGGCAGGAACAAGGTACTGATTGTGGATGTGTTAAAGAAGGAACTGCAGATGCTGGAAAATCGAAGGTACACAAAAATGCTAGAGAAACTCAGCAGGTGCAGCAGCATCTATGGAGCGAAGGAAATAGGCAACGTTTCGGGCCAAAACCCCCACTGATTGTGGATGGTCAGCCATGATCACAGTGGATGGCGGTGCTGGCTCGTAGGGCCGAATGGCCTACTCCTGCACCTATTGTCTATTGTTGTTTTGTGTTTTCACTACATTGGGATTTAAAATAAATATTTTATTGAACCAGTTTCAGTTTTTGTTCGTTAATTATATTATCTCTTGAGTACCATGTTTACAGATGTATTGTGTTCCTTCAAGAGAGAATTTAATTGTTCACCTTGGCTAAGGAAAGCAGCCACCAAGCAGTCTGAAGAAGAGTCTCGACCCAAAACGTCTTCCATTCCTTCTCTCCAGAGATGATGATGAGATATATATATATACACACACACACACACACACACACACACACACACACACATAAATAATCAGATACAATGCAATAGGCTATTCAAGTCAAGTCAAATGAGTTTATTGTCATGTGTCCCTGGTAGGACAATGAAATTCTTGCTTTGCTTCAGCACAACAGAACATAGTAGGCATTTACTACAAGGCATTCTATAAATATATACACAATGGTCAATATAGTGATAAAGTGCAAATAACAGTATTGGCTAGTAAAGTTCAGTGTTATGTCCGAGCCAGGTTTAATAGCCTGATGGCTGTGGGGAAGTAGCTATTCCTGAACCTGGTCGTTGCAGTCTTCAGGCTCCTGTACCTTCTACCTGAAGGTAGTAGGGAGATGAGTGTGTGGCCAGGATGGTGTGGGTCCTTGATGATGCTGCCAGCCTTTTTGAGGCAGCGACTGCGATAGATCCCCTCGATGGTGGGGGAGGTCAGAGCCGATGATGGACTGGGCAGTGTTTACAAGACTCCGGACTCTGGGTTAGATCCTGAGTACAGGTGCTGTCTGTATGGAGTTTGCATATTCTCCCCATGACCCCCGTGGGTTTCCTTCGAGATCTTCGGTTTCCTCCCACACTCCAAAGCCGCACAGGTTTGTAGTTTGTACAGTTGTACAGGGCCCTGGTGAGACCACACCTGGAGTATTGTGTGCAGTTTTGGTCTCCAAATTTGAGGAAGAACGTTCTTGCAATTGAGGGAGCCCAGCGTAGTTTCACCAGGTTAAATCCCGGGATGGCAGGACTGTCATATGTTGAGAGAATGGAGCGGCTGGGCTTGTATACTTTGGAATTTAGAAGGATGAGAGGGTATCTTATTGAAACATATAAGATTATTAAGGGACTGGACACGCTAGAGGCAGGAAACATGTTCCCGATGTTGGGGGAGTCCAGAACCAGGGGCCACAGTTTAAAAATAAGTGGTAGGCCAATTATAACGGAGATGAGGAAACACTTTTTCACCCAGAGAGTTGTGAGTCTGTGGAATTCTCTCTCAGAGGGCAGTGGAGGCCGGTTCTCTGGATAATTTCAAGAAAGAATTAGATAGGTCTCTTAAAGATAGCGGAGTCAGGGGATATGGGGAGAAGGCAGGAACGGGGTACTGATTGGGGATGATCAGCCATGATCACATTGAATGGCGGTGCTGGCTCGAAGGGCTGACTCCTGCCCCTATTTTCTATTATCTATCTTCCATTGTTCCTGCATATGCAGTTCTTTCTTAAACAGGTACATGGATAGGACAGGTTTGGAGGGATATGGGCCAAATGTGGGCAGGTGGGACTTGTGTAGCTGGGACATGTTAGTCGGTGTGGGCAAGTTGGGCTGAAGGACCTGTTTCTGTGACTCTGGGACGTGTAGATGGGGCATGTTGGTCGGTGTGGGCAAGATGGGCTGAAGGGCCAGTTTCTGTGACTCTGGGACGTGTAGATGGGGCATGTTGGTCGGTGTGGGCAAGTTGGGCTGAAGGACCTGTTTCTGTAACTCTGGGACGTGTAGATGGGGCATGTTGGTCGGTGTGGGCAAGATGGGCTGAAGGGCCAGTTTCCGTGACTCTTGGACTAGTGCAGATAGGGCATGTTGGGACTAGTGTAGATGGGGCATGGTGTGTGCAAGTTGGGCTGAAGGACCTCTTTCCACTCTATGACTAGTGTAGATGGGGCATGTTGGTCAGTGTGGGCGAGTTGGGCTGAAGTGCCTGTTTCCGTGACTATGGGACTAGTGTAGATGAGGCATGTTGGGCTGAAGGACCTATTTCCGTGACTCTGGGACTACTGTAGATGGGGCAAGTTGGGCTGAAGGGCCTGTTTCTGTGAGTATGGGACTAGTGTAGATGGAGCATGTTTGTGGGTGAGTTGGGCTGAAGGGCCTGTTTCACTCTGGGACTAGTGTAGATGGAGCATGTTGGTGGGTGTGGGTGAGTTGGGCTGAAGGGCCTGTTTCCGTGACTCTGGGACTAGTGTAGATGGGGCATGTTGGGCTGAAGGGCCTGTGTCCATGACTCTGGGACTAGTGTAGATGGGGCATGTTGGTGGGTGTGGGTGAGTTGGGCTGAAGGGCCTGTTTCCGTGACTCTGGTACTAGTGTAGATGGAGCATGTTTGTGGGTGAGTTGGGCTGAAGGGCCTGTTTCACTCAGGGACTAGTGTAGATGGGGCATGTTGGTGGGTGTGGGTGAGTTGGGCTGAAGGGCCTGTTTTCGTGACTCTGGGACTAGTGTAGATGGAGCACGTTGGTCCCTGTGGGTGAGTTGGGCTAAAGGGATTGTTTTTTGTACTGGGTGACTGTGACTCTCTGCAACAAACGGTTTAAGAAAAGAGGAAGTGAGAAATTCGGGGACTACTTGGCAGAAAACCTCTCTCCACAGTTCCGCAAAGCTGGTGTGCAGAGCAGAAAGCTTTGTGTGAATTGGGAAGTTGTCAGTAGATAGTATGAAGTTTGCAATAACATGGAAATGCAGAACGTAGGTCAGTACAGCACAGAAGAGGCCCTTCGGCCCACAATGTCCATGCTGAACACGATATCCCGGCAGATCCAAGCACCAATTTAAGACAAAGGTAGACGCAAAATGCTGGAGTAACTCAGCGGGGCGGGCAGAATCTCTGGAGAGAAGGAATGGGCGACGTTTCATGTCGAGTCCCATCTTAAAACTAATGTCAATAGACAATAGGTGCAGGAGTAGACCATTCGGCCCTTCGAGCCAGCACCGCCATTCAATGTGATCACGGCTGATCATCCCCAATCAGTACCCCGTTCCTGCCTTCTCCCCATTTCCCCTGACTCCGCTATCTTCAAGAGCCCTATCTAGCTCTCTCTTGAAAGTATCCAGAGAACCGGCCTCCACCGCACTCAGAGGCAGAGAATTGCACAGACTCATAGCTCTCAGGGTGAAAAAGTGTTTCCTCGTCTCCGTTTTAAATGGCCGACCCCTTATTCTTAAACTGTGTGTGTGGCCCCTGGTACTGGACTCCCCCAACATCGGGAACATGTTTCCTGCCTCTAGCGTCTCCAAACCCTTAATAATGTTATATGTTTCAATAAGATACCCGCTCATCCTTCTAAATTCCAGAGTGTACAAGCCCAGCCGCTCCATTCTCTCAGCATATGACAGTCCCGCCATCCCGGGAATTAACCTTGTAAACCTACGCTGGGCTCCCTCAATAGCAAGAATGTCCTTCCTCAAATTAGTAGACCACAACTGCACACAATACTCCAAGTTTGGGGTCGAGTCCCTTCTTCAGACTGATGTCAGGGGGGTGGGAAGGACAAAGATAGAATGTAGTCGGAGACAGTAAGACTGGAGGGAAAACTGGGAAGGGGGAGGGGATGCTGACAGAGGGAAAGCAAGAGCTAGCTGAAGTTAGAGAAGTCATTCATATCGGTGGGGTGTAAACTACCCAAGCGAAATATGAGGTGCTGTTCCTCCAATTTGCGCTGGCTCTCACTCTGACCATGGAGGAGGCCCAGGACAGAAAGGTGGGATTGGGAATGGGAGGGGGCGTTGAAGTGCTGAGCCTCCGGGAGACCAGGTAGGTTAAGACGGACTGAGCAGAGGTGTTCAGCGAAACGATCGCCGAGCCTGAGCGTGGTCTCGCCAATGTAGAGAAGTTGACACCTGGAACAGCGGATACAGCAGATGAGGTTGGAGGAGTTGCAGGTGGACCTCTGACTCACCTGGAAGGACTGTTTGGGTCCTTGCCTATCTGAAACTCTCTGAAGGAGGATGTTTCCACTAGTGGGATAGTCTAGGACTAGGGGATAGACACAAATTGCTGGAGTAACTCAACGGGTCAGGCAGCATCTCTGGAGAGAGGGAATGGGTGACGTTTCAGGTTGAGACCCTTCTTTAGACTCGGACTTCTGACTCAGCGGGACAGAGCATTTGTGGGCACTGGGCCTGTACTCGCTGGAGTTTAGAAGAATGAGGGGGAACCTCGTTGAAACGTTCAGAATAGTGAAAGGCCTGGATAGAGTGGATGTGGAGAGGATGTTTCCACTAGTGGGAGAGTCTAGGACCAGAGGGCACAGCCTCAGAATTAGATGTTCCTTTAGGAAGGAGTTGAGGAGGAATTACTTTAGTCAGAGGGTGGTGAATCTGTGGGATTCTTTGCCACAGACGGCGGTGGAGGCCACAAGTCACTGGATATTGATATTTAAGGCTGAGATAGACAGATTGTTGATTAGTGCGGGTGTCAGGGGTTAAGGGGAGAAGGCAGGAGAATGGGGTTAGGAGGGAGAAATAGACCAGCCATGATTATGGTTGCCAACTGTCCCGTATTAACCGGGAAATCCCGTATATTGGGCTTTTAATTGGTTTGTCCCGTACGGGACCATCCTTGTCCCGTATTTGACTGCTGCTACTCTGGTCGAGGGGACTGTCGGGTCGGAGCGCCGCGTGGGTTTTCTCCGGGTGCTCCGGTTTCCTCCCACACTCCAAAGACGTGCAGGTTTGTAGGTTAATTTGCTTCGGTAAAGATTGTAAATTGTCCCCTACTGTTTGTGTGTGTGTGTGTAGGATAGTGTTAGTGTGCGGGGATCGCTGGTCGGCACGGACTCGGTGGGCCGAAGGGCCTGTTTCCGCACTGTATCTCCAAACGAAACTAAACCAGGAGAGACATGCAAATGCATAATATGCCAGAAAGGACTCGGTGGGCCGAACGGCCCGTTTGAAGACTGTCGGACTTTTTATCAACAGATTGGTGACCCCAACCACCCCCCCAGACAGACTAGTTCTCTCCCCTCCAGACCAGAAACCTCCCCTGTCCACCACGACCCATATGTTGTGTGTGATCTTGTGTCTGTGCTGTGCTGTGATCTCTCCTTTTCTCGACCGACTGAGACCCTGACCACAGCCTCAACAAACCGCAGAGAAGGGAGAGAGAGGTCCCAGAGAGCTGGAGTAACTCAGCGGGTCAGGCAGCATCTCTGGAGAACATGGACAGGTACAAAGTGCTGGAGTAACTCAGCGGGTTAGGTAAACATGCAGGTACAACAGGCAGCGTAGAAAGCTAATGGCATGTTGGCCTTCATTGCGAGAGGATTTGAGTTAAGGAGCAATGAGGTCCTACTGCAGTTGTACATGGCCCTGGTGAGACCACACCTAGAGTATTGTGTGCAGTTTTGGTCTCCTAATTCGAGGAAGGACATTCTTGCTATTGAGGGAGTGCAGCGTAGGTTCACCAGGTTAATTCCCGGGATGGCGGGACTGACAAATGATGAAAGAATGCAGCGGCTGGGCTTGTATACTCTGTAATTTAGAAGGATGAGAGGGCATCTTATTGAAAGATATAAGATTATTAAGGGTTTGGACATGCTAGAGGCAGGAAACATGTTCCCGATGTTGGGGGAGTCCAGAACCAGGGGTCATGGTATAAGAATAAGGGGTCGGCCATGTAGAACGGAGATGAGGAAAAACCTTTTGACCCAGAGAGTTGTGACTCTGTGGAATTCTCTGCCTCAGAGGGCGGTGGAGGCCGATTCTCTGGATGTTTTCTGGAGAGATCATTTACTGTAAGTCCTGCCCCATTCCTGGCTGTGAGACTATAACTACTCCTGAAGCTATGCGTGGGGTGATTGGATTCCCGTAAGATATAATTAGTGTGTAAGGCAGGGAGAAAAAGTCCGTGACGGTAACAGGCTCCACGTGACAGTCAGACACCAATCGCAAGTGTGACGCTTCTCAGATGCGTTCAAGGGAAGGAGCTCTTTGTTCTGGAGATTGTGAAAGAATCACACAATGTGGAAATAGGCCCTTCAGCCCAACTTGCCCACACCAGCCAACATGCCCCATCTACACTAGTCCCAGAGGGGAAACAGGCCCTTCAGCCCAACTTGCCCACACCAGCCAACATGCCCCATCTACATTAGTCCCAGAGGGGAAACAGGTCCTTCAGTCCAACTTGCCCACACGAGCCAACATGCCCCATCTACATTAGTCACAGAGTCACCCAGCACGGAAACAGGCCCTTCAGCCCAACTTGCCCACACCACCAACATGCCCCATCTACATTAGTCACAGAGTCACCCAGCACGGAAACAGGCCCTTCAGCCCAACTTGCCCACACCCACCAACATGCCCCATCTTCGCTAGTCAAAGAGTCACACAATGTGGAAACAGGCCCTTCAGCCCAACTTGCCCACACCCACCAACATGCCCTATCTTCGCTAGTCAAAGAGTCACACAATGTGGAAACAGGCCCTTCAGCCCAACTTGCCCACACCCACCAACATGCCCCATCTTCGCTAGTCACAGAGTCACCCAGCACGGAAACAGGCCCATCAGCCCAACTTGCCCACACCGGCCAACATGCCCCATCTACACTAGTCCCAGAGGGGAAACAGGTCCTTCAGTCCAACTTGCCCACACGAGCCAACATGCCCCATCTACATTAGTCACAGAGTCACCCAGCACGGAAACAGGCCCTTCAGCCCAACTTGCCCACACCCACAAACATGCCCCATCTTCGCTAGTCAAAGAGTCACACAATGTGGAAACAGGCCCTTCAGCCCAACTTGCCCACACCCACCAACATGCCCCATCTTCGCTAGTCAAAGAGTCACACAATGTGGAAACAGGCCCATCAGCCCAACTTGCCCACACCCACCAACATGCCCCATCTACACTAGTCAAAGAGTCACACAATGTGGAAACAGGCCCTTCAGCCCAACCTGCCCACACCCACCAACATGCCCCATCTTCGCTAGTCAAAGAGTCACACAATGTGGAAACGGGCCCTTCAGCCCAACTTGCACACACTGACCAACATGCCCCATCTACACTAGTCCCACACCGGCCAAAATGCCCCATCTACACTAGTCCCACCCCGGCCAAAATGCCCCATCTACACTAGTCCCACACCGGCCAAAATGCCCCATCTACACTAGTCCCACACCGGCCAAAATTCCCCATCTACACTAGTCCCACCCTGACCAACATACCCCATCTACACTAGTCACACCCCGACCAACATGCCCCATCTACACTAGTCCCACATAGGCCAACATGCCCCATCTACACTAGTCCCACCCCGACCAACATGCCCCATCTTCACTAGTCCCACCCCGACCAACATGCCTCATCTACACTAGTCCCACCCCGACCAACATGCCCCATCTACACTAGTCCCACCCCGACCAACATGCCCCATCTACACTAGTCCCACCCCAACCAACATGCCCCGTCTATACTAGTCCCACACCGACCAACAGGCCCCATCTACACTAGTCCCACCCCGACCAACATGCCCCATCTACACTAGTCCCACCCCGACCAACATGCCCCATCTACACTAGTCCCACCCCGACCAACATGCCCCGTCTATACTAGTCCCACACCGACCAACAGGCCCCATCTACACTAGTCCCACCCCAACCAACAGGCCCCATCTACACTAGTCCCACACCGACCAACAGGCCCCATCTACACTAGTTCCACCCCAACCAACATGTCCCATCCACACTAATCCCACCTGCCTGTGTTTGGCCCATAACACTCCAAACTTGTCCTATCCATGTTCCTGTCTAACTTGGGATATTCCCAGCCTCAACTACCTCCTCCGGCAGCTCATTCCATACACCCACCACCCTCTGAGTAGAAAAAGTTGCCCCTCAGATTCCTATTCAATCTTTTCCCCTTCACTTGAACCCATGTCCTCTGGTCCTTGATTCCCCCACTCTGGGCAAGAGACTCTGTGCGTCTACCCGATCTATTCCCCTTGTGATTTTTTGTTCAGTTATAAATGGAGAGGAGATCAGTTTTGTGGGCAAATGCATGGCAGATGCAGTATAATGTGGATAAATGTGAGGTTATCCACTTTGGAAGCAAGAACAGGAAAGTAGACTATTACCTGAAAGGGGACCGATTAGGAAAAGGGGAGATGCAACGAGACCTGTGTGTCATGGTACACCAGTCATTGAAAGTAGACATGCAGGTACAGCAGGCAGTGAAGAAAGCAAATGGTATGTTAGCATTCATAGCAAAAGGATTTGAGTATAGGAGCAGGGAGGTTCTACTGCAGTTGTACAGGGCCTGGGTGAGACCACACCTGGAGTATTGCGTACAGTTTTGGTCTCCTAATCTGAGGAAAGACATTCTTGCCATAGAGGGAGTACAGAGAAGGTTCACCAAACTGATTCCTGGGATGGCAGGACTTTCATAGGAAGAAAGACTGGATAGACTCGGCTTGTACTCGCTAGAATTTAGAAGATTGAGGGGGGGTCTTATAGAAACGTACAAAATTCTTAAGGGATTGGATAGGCTAGATGCAGGAAGATTGTTCCCAATGTTGGGGAAGTCCAGAACAAGGGGTCACAGTTTAAGGATAAGGGGGAAGTCTTTTAGGACCGAGATGAGAAAAACATTTGTCACAGAGAGAGTGGTGAATCTGTGGAATTCTCTGCCACAGAAGGTAGTTGAGGCCAGTTCATTGGCTATATTTAAGAGGGAGTTAGATGTGGCCCTTGTGGCTAAAGGGATCAGGGGGTATGTAGAGAAGGCAGGTACAGGATACTGAGTTGGATGATCAGCCATGATCATATTGAATGGCGGTGCAGGCTCGAAGGGCCAAATGGCCTACTCCTGCACCTATTTTCTATGTTTCTACGTCTCCTATGATTCATCTGCCGGGAATTCCTGGCTGGTGACAAAAAATGCGGATGAGACTCCTCTGGAGAAAGGAAAGTCCCCGAGAATCAGAGAGTCTGGTTTCAGTCAGAGACAGGGAGAGTGGGTGTAAGGGATGACAAAACAAACCAGGCTATCTTTCATTCCAAAGTGCTGAATCAAAGGCTCTTAATGCTCAAAGTCTGTTTATTGTCACGTGAGCCGTTTAAGGTGCAGAGATTCTCTGATTAACATCAGCAACAAAGACTTGAAATTGATTCAGAACAGAGAATGTGCCCCCTTCCTCCCCTTGGAATCTTTCTTCCTCCGATGAATTAACTGATCCTGCACCTTCTGTATTATTCCTAGAAATACCTGCAATTGTTGTTCCACTGTCATCCCTGCTTGTGTATCTTTCCAGTCACCTTTGGCCAGCTCCTCCCTCATGGCCCCATAGTCCCCTTTAATCAACTGTAACACTGACACCTCTGATCTACCCTTCTCCCTCTGCAATTGTAGATTAAACCTGACCATGTTATGGTCACTGCCTCCTAATGGCTCATTAACCTCGAGGTCCTTTATCAAATCCGGTTTATTACATAACACTAAATCCGGAATTGCCTTCTCCCTGGTCGGCTCCAATACAAGCTCTTGTACAGGGTCTTGGTGAGACCACACCTGGAGTATTGCGTACAGTTTTGGTCTCCAAATCTGAGGAAGGACATTATAGCCATAGAGGGAGTGCAAAGAAGGTTCACCAGACTGATTCCTGGGATGTCAGGACTTTCATATGAAGAAAGACTGGATAGACTTGGCTTATACTCGCTAGAATTTAGGAGATTGAGAGGGGATCTTATAGAAACTTCCAAAATTCTTATGAGGTTGGACAGGCTAGATGCAGGAAGATTGTTCCCGATGTTGGGGAAGTCCAGGACAAGGGGTCACAGCTTAAGGATAAGGGGGAAATCCTTTAAGACCGAGATGAGGAAAAACTTTTTCACACAGAGAGTGGTGAATCTCTGGAACTCTCTGCCACAGAGGGTAGTTGAGGCCAGTTCATTGGCTATATTTAAGAGGGAGTTAGATGTGGCCCTTGTGGCTAAAGGGATCAGGGGGTATGGAGAGAAGGCAGGTACGGGATACTGAGTTGGATGATCAGCCATGATCATATTGAATGGCGGTGCAGGCTCGAAGGGCCGAATGGCCTCTATTCCTGCACCTATTTTCTATGTATCTAAGCTGTTCTAAGAATCTATCATGAAGGGAAGGAACTGCAGGTGCTGGTTTAACCCGAAGACAGGCACGAAACGCTGGAGTAACTCAGCGGGACAGGCAGCATCTCTGGAGAGAAGGAATGGGTGACGTTTCGGGTCGAGACTCTACTTCAGCCTGATGTGAGGGTGGGCGGGAAGAAGAAAGGAAGAGGCGGAGACAGTGGGCTGAGGGAGAGCTGGGAAGGGGAGGAGAAAGCAGGGACTACCTGAAATTGGAGAAGTCAATGTTCATACCGCTGGGGTGTAAACTGCCCAAGCGAAATATGAGGTGCTGCTCCTCCAATTTACAGTGGGACTCACTCTGGGAAAGTGCCAGGAGAGGGGGTGGTTTGGGTGGGAAGGGACAAATTAACCAGGGATTCTACCTTCGATTTTCCAGCATCTGCAGTTTCTTCTTAAACCTGATACATCTTTTCTCCTTCACCTTGAACCTATGTTCTCTGGTCCTCGATTCCCCTACTCTGGGCAAGAGACTCTGTGCGTCTACCCGATCTATTCCCCTTGTGATTTTGTACACCTCTATAAAATCACCCCTCATCCTCCCGCGCTCCAAGGTATAGAGTCCCACCCTGCCCCAACCACTCCCTGTCGCTCAGGCCCCTCGAGTCCTGGCAACATCCTCGTAAACTTGGGACAGACAGACAGCAGGTGCAGTTGCTGGTTCAAACTGAAGATAGACACAAAAAGCTGGAGTAATTCAGCAGGATAGGCAGCATCTCTGGAGAGAGGGAATGGGCGACGATTCGGGTCGAGACCCTTCTTCAGACTGAGAGTCGGGTGAGAGAGAAACGAGAGATATAGACAGTGATGGAGAGCGATGTAGCCACATGAATGAAAGATATGCAAAAAAGTGACTGTGTTCAAGGTAGCAGCCTCTTCTAGCAGATCATCCACACATTCATCTCCTCCCGCCTACATCACTGCAACTCCCTTTACACTGGCATCAGCCAATCTTCCCTGTCCCGCCTGCAACTGGTCCAAAACGCCGCAGCGAGACTCCTGACGGGCACCCGAAAAAGGGACCACATCACCCCGATCCTGGGCCTCTCTCCACAGGCTCCCTGTGCGGTTCCGTATAAACTTCAAGATCCTCCTCCATGTCTACAAAGCCCTCAATGGGCTTGCCCCCACCTACATAAAAAGTCTTCTCACCCACCACTCCACCTCCAGGCCCCTCAGATCAGCCGACTTGGGGTTGCTGAATATCCCACGGTCTAGGCATAAGCTCAGGGGCGACCGCGCCTTTGCGGTTGCAGCCCCTAGACTGTGGAACAGCATCCCCTTTCCCATCAGAACTGCCCCCTCCACCGACTCTTTTAAGTCAAGAATAAAGACTTAACTATACTCCCAAGCCTTTCCTGACGTCCTCTGAGTGAGGGCTACATGTATATATGTATGTAGTTTGTTTTGTTGTGCTATTCTTATAACAAATGTAAAGCACTTTGGCCAACGAGAGTTGTTTTTTAAATGCACTATATAAATAAATGTGACTTGGCTTGACTTGTTAGCTGTTTGCTAGGCGTGAACAAGAAGCTGGTGCAACTTCGGTGGGGGAGGGATGCAGAGAGAGGGAATGCAGCTGTTCATAAGATCATAAGAGATAGCAGAATTAGGCCATTTGGCCCATTGAGTCTATTCCGCCATTCAATCATGGCCAATCTATCTCTCCCTCCTAACCCCATTCTCCTGCCTTCTCCCCATAATCCCTGGCACCCGCACTATTCAAGAGTTACGTGAAGTTAGAGAAATCATGAATCCTACCGCTGGGTTGTAAGCTGGCCAAGCGAAGGAGAGAGAGATCCGCCATGATTGAATAGACATGATGGGCCGAATAACCTAATTCTTCTATCACTGATAGAAACATAGAAAATAGGTGCCGGAGCAGGCCATTCAGCACTTCAAGCCTTCAATGTGATCATGGCTGATCATCCACAATTAGTACCCCGTTCCTGCCTTCTCCCCATATCCCACTGACATATCCACTATCTTTAAGAGCCATATCTAGCTCTCTCTTGAAGGCATCCAGAGAACCGGCCTCCTCCGCCCTCTGAGGAAGAGAATTCCACAGACTCGGGTACAGGGGTGTTCTTAAATGGCCTTGCACAGACAACACATTGACCCAGTCTCCATCTCAGCCACCCTCCACCAGGGTCGCTCGTTGACAAGGTTCACTTCTTAACAAACAGACAACTCGCAATAACGTTAGGTAAACCACCTCAAGCTTTTACTGATCATCAGCTGCCGGAAGGTGACTGGGATATTGTTGTACTGTTGTATTGCAAATGCAATATAGATCCCACTTCTTGATGAATGACCAGAACGGTGATTTAAGAAGACAAATAGATGAACAACAAAAAAAGCTTAAACTATACAAAGAACAGAGGCTTGTCGGTCCAGACAAAAGTATGCAGGACCGATTGTGACTGGGACACTTCGCTATAGTCCACCATGGAGCCTCCTTCACCGAGCAATGGACAAATGGTTATGCATTGTAGAATCTCATTAAACAACAAGAGCAGATAAATACACAGCGCCAGGAAATAATAATAATACTATCTTTTATTGTCATTGCACGTCAGTGCAACGAGATTTAGTATGCAGCTCCACCGATGTACAGGAAAAGTAAGATTAAATAAATAAGCAAGCTGAGTGACGTGACCATCGAGGGGGGGTGTGTGAGGGGGGGGTGGGTGGGGGGGCACTCAGCAGGGCCGGTTCAGAGCCGCAATAGCTCTTGGAATAAAGCTGTTTCTGAGTCTGGAGGTTCGGGCGTAGAAGGCCTTGTAACGTCTGCCGGAGGGAAGTAGTTCAAACAGTCCGTTACAAGGGTGTGATGAGTCCTTATGGATGCTGACGGCCTTCCTGAGGCACCGTGTGTGGTAGATGCCCTCCAAGGCTGGTAGCTCTGTCCCAATGATCCTCTGCGCTCTGTGGACGACGCGCTGAAGAGCTCTCCTCTCCGCATCCGTGCAGCTGAGATACCACACAGAGATGCCATACGTTAATATGCTCTCTGTGGTGCAGCGGTAGAAGGTTGTCAGCAGCTGTTGGGGCAGACCAGTCTTTTTTAATGTCCTCAGGAAGGGCAGTCGTTGCTGTGCCTTCTTGACCAGCGCAGCGGTGTTGGTGGACCATGTGAGGTCCTCTGAAATGTGAGTGCCCAGAAACTTAAAGCTGGACACTCTCTCCACACTTTCCCCGTAAATGGAGATTGGGGCGTATTCTCCATTATGGGACCTCCTGAAGTCAATAATCAGCTCCTTGGTCTTGGAGGTGTTTAGTGACAAGTTGTTATGAGCGCACCAGTCCGCCAGGTTCTGCACCACCGCTCTGTATTTTGTTTCATCACCGTTGGTGATCAGCCCAATCACTGTTGTGTCGTCTGCAAACTTCACGATGGTGTTGGTGCCGAATGCAGGGACACAGTCGTGAGTGAAGAGAGGGTAGAGCATGGGGCTTAGTACACAGCCCTGCGGTGTGCCGGTGCTCAGGGTGATAGTGGAGGACAGGTGCGGGCCCAGTCTCACTGCCTGCGCTCGCTCCGTCAGAAAGTTCAGGATCCAATCGCATATCGGCGAGCTGAGGCCTAGCTCGCCGATGTAAATTGAGCAACAGAGGAAGCTGCTAGCAAAATGAAAACTTGCACCCATTGGTCAGACCCCACCTACCAAGAGGAACACAAAGCAAATAAATGAACCAGAAAATGAAATGCAGAATATCAGGAACAGGAAGAAATTTGCAAATTAGAATAGGACATTTAAAAATGGAAGAAGCAGAGATACAGGCAGAGCTAGTGTTTGAAATTTACACATAAATGAACGGAAAATGATAACACATAAAGCAAGGGGTAATGTATTTGGTTTAAGGAGGATGGGTGGAATGAAAAGTTATAAGTGCTAACTTTAGATAGGATTATTATAGTTATAAGGCTGTAATGTAAGATGATGGTAATAAAAACAATTTGCTACAGTGATTTAATCAATTATATTTAATGTAATCAAAATGGTGTTATCCGCCTCCAAGTTAAAGGGGGCGCAGTGTGGTGTATATTATATAGATGGTGTTACCTGCCTCCAAGTTAAAGGGGGTGCAGTGTGGTGTATATATATAGATGGTGTTATCCGCCTCCAAGTTAAAGGGGGCGCAGTGTGGTGTATATTATATAGATGGTGTTACCTGCCTCCAAGTTAAAGGGGGCGCAGTGTGGTGTATATTATATAGATGGTGTTACCTGCCTCCAAGTTAAAGGGGGAGCAGTGGGTGTTTGTGATATAATTAGCGTATGTTATGTCTTGTGTGAAGGGACTCATGCACTGGGAGAGACTCAAGGTGGCGTTCTGGAATAAAGAAGCTAGTTAGTTTACTCCCGTATCCGGGTGTTATTTTAAGTCAGTTCCAATCCAAGCACCCAAATACACAACAGAGATGTCTTTAGCAGTCTTTCCAGTGCGGCAGAGGTTCACTGCACCTCCTCCAACCTCATCTATTGTATCCGCTGCTCTAGTGGTCAGCTGATCTACATCGGTGAGACCAAGCGCAGGCTCGGCGATCGTTTCGCCCAACACCTCCGCTCGGTTCGCAATAACCAAACTGATCTCCCGGTGGCTCAGCACTTCAATCCCCCCCTCCCATTCCCCAATCTGACCTTTCCGTCCTGGGCCTCCTCCATGGCCAGAGTGCGTCCCACCGTAAATTGGAGGAGCAGCAACTCATAATTCGCTTGGGCAGTTTACACCCCAGCGGTATGATTATTGTCCTCCAATTTCAGGTAGTCACTGCTTTCTCCTCCCCTCCCCAGCTGTCCCTCAGCCCACTGTCTCCGCCTCTTCCTTTCTTCTTCCTGCCCCCACCCCCACATCAGTCTGAAGAAGTGTCTCGATCCGAAACGTTGCCTATTTCCTTCTCTCCATAGATGCTGCCTCACCCGCTGAGTTTCTCCAGCAATTTTGTCTACCTTTTCCTAATCAGACGATATTTACGGGACAAGACATTTCAAAGGCATTTGTCATTGTCCCAATATACATCAACCAGAGACAAGCCTGCGCTTGTCTCTCCCTCTATTGGAATACAAGCCAAGAGGAGTCAAATATAGAGCAAAGAGGTCCTTCTGCAGTTGTACAGAGCCCTGGTGAGACCACACCTGGAGTATTGTGTGCAGTTTTGGTCCCTAATTTGAGGAAGGGCATTCTTGCTATTGAGGGAGTTCAGTGATAGGTTTACAAGGTTAATTCCCGGGATGGCGGGACTGTCATATGCTGAGAGAATGGAGCGGCTGGGCTTGTACACTCTGGAGTTTAGAAGGTGAGAGGGCATCTCATTGAAACATATAAGATTATTAAGGGTTTGGACACGCTAGAGGCAGGAAACATGTTCCCGATGTTGGGGGAGTCCAGAACCAGGGGCCACACACAGTCTAAGAATAAGGAGTAAGCCATTTAGAGCGGACACTTTTTCACCCAAAGAGTGGTGAGTCTGTGGAATTCTCTGCCTCAGAGGGCGGTAGAGGCCAGTTCTCTGGATATTTTCAAGTGAGAGCGAGATAGGGCTCTTAAAGATAGCGGAGTCAGGGGATATGGGGAGAAGGGAGGAACGGGGTACTGATTGGGGATGATCAGCCATGATGACATTGAATGGCGGTGCTGGCTCGAAGGGCTGAATGGCCAACTCCTGCACCTATTGTCTATTGTGTATTGAATTAAGTATCCCACCGTGTATCTTTTATACATTTAAAAGCATTTAACATTTCCGACAGAGGGGCAGGGGTATTCTTAAATGGCCAGCATGTTGACTATATCTCCATCTCTGCCCTCCTCCTTCCCCCAGGGTCGCTAGCCCAGCATGTCAGGGTGGAGCAGAGTGTGTCTGGGTTTGAGGGCAACCAGGTGGCCCTGCGCTGCCTGTTTGTGGACCCGGACAAGACAGTGACGGTGACCCAGGTGGCCTGGGTGAAGGACCCGTCCGGTGCCAAGATCAACCTGGCCGTCTTCAACCCCACGCACGGCACCAACTACCCGTCCGAGACCGAGACGGGCGACCGCATCCGCTTCCGCCTGCCCAGCCTGGCCGACGCCACGCTGATCATCAACCCGCTCAAGATGGGAGACGATGGCATCTACAGCTGTGAGTTCGCCACCTTCCCAGAGGGCAACCAGGAGGTACGACCAACCTCACCGTGCTGGGTAAGGACCTCCCCCCTCACCCCCACCCCCACCTCCCTTCCGCCCCGTACAACCACTCTCCCTGTCACTCATTGGAGTTTAGAAGGAAGAGGGGGGATCTTAAAGGAACAGATGAAATTATAAAAGGACTGGACAAGCTAGATGCAGGAAAAATGTTCCCAATGTTGGGCGAGTCCAGAACCAGGGGCCACACACAGTCTTAGAGATAAAGGGGAGGATATTTAAGACTGAGGTGAGAAAAAACGTTTTCACCCAGAGAGTTGTGAATCTGTGGCCATTTGGGACTGAGATGAGGAGAAACTTTTCCACCCAGAGAGTTGTGAATTTTTGGCCATTTGGGACTGAGATGAGGAGAAACTTTTCCACCCAGAGAGGTGTGAATCTGTGGAATTCCCTGCCACAGAGGGCAGTGGAGGCCAAGTCACTGGATGGATTTAAGAGAGAGTTAGATAGAGCTCTAGGAGCTAGTGGAGTCAAGGGACATGGGGAGAAGGCAGGCACGGGTTATTGATTGGGGGACGATCAGCCATGATCACAATGAATGGCGGTGCTGGCTCGAAGGGCCCAATGGCCTCCTCCTGCACCTATTTTATATGTTGCTATGTCACTGTGACCCGTACCCCTGTCTCTCTAACCCCTCTCCCCATTTCCCTACAGCCCGGCCGGTGAACAGCGGCACGGCACTCCTGGTGCGGCCGGGACTCCGAGGTGGCCGTGGCCAGCTGCTTGTCGGCGGGGGGAAAGCCGCCGGCCACCATCGCCTGGAGCGGCGCAGCGCCGCACACAACACATCGTCGGAGACGGTGCTGAACGCCGACGGGACGTTTACCGTCACCGGGAAGTTCCTGGCCGTCCCCACCGGCCTCATGGACGGGGAGGGGTGAAGTGTATCGTGACCCAGCAGACACTCGAAGAGCCGCTGATCATACCCATCGCTCTCAGCATTCAGTGTGAGTATCCCCCCATCCCCCCACCCCTGTCTGTACGGAGTTGCACGTTCTCTCCCCGTGACCTACGTGGGTTTTCTCCAGGAGCTGCGGTTTCCACAAAGACGTACGTGCGGGTTTGTAGGTTAATGGGCTTCGGTAAGGATTGTAAATTGTCCCCTAGTGTGTGTGTGTGTGTGTTTGTGTAGGATAGTGTCGGCACGGATTCGGTGGCCGAAGGGCCTGTATCTCTGAACTAATAAGGGAATAGTTGAAGCAGGGAGAGGAGGGCGAGAGTCTTGGGCCTGTTTCAAAATGGCCGACTTTTGCCTCCTGTTTCAAGATGGCCGACTTTTGCCTCCTGTTTCAAGATGGCCGACTTTGCCTCCTGTTTCCATGCCGTATCTGTGAACTAAACTGGTGTGTGTACGGGCGATAGCTGGTCGGCGCGGACTCGGAGCTCGCATTGTAGAGATTAGAGATTCCTTTATTTGTCATTCAGACCTTTCGGTCTGAATGAAATTTCGTTGCCTGCAGTCATACATATAATAATAAATAACAAAACACACAATAAACACAAATTAACATCCACCACAGTGAGTTCACCAGGCACCTCCTCACTGTAATGGAGGCAAAAGTCTTAAAGTCTCTGTCTCTTCCCTCCTTGTTCTCCCTCTGCGCTGAGGCGATCCAGGCTTCTGATGTTGTGGCCCCGCCGGTGATGGTCAGTAGGGCAATCCCGCGGCTGAATCCGTGCTCCGTCCGCGACGGGCCGGTTCAAACTCGCGGCCCGGGTTGGCCGAAGCTGCCGCCCTCCAGTCCAGCGGACGCAGCTGTAGTTGCGGGAGCCCCAGAAAAACGGGTCACCCACCTGTGACCTGCGAGCTCCCGAAGATGTCGTCCACGGGCCAGCTGCGGCCGAGCCTCCGGATTCAGGTCGCCACCAGCGTCCTCGGTCGCCACCGCCGGAACGCCACCGCAGCCCCCGAAGCCGGCCAGCCCCGCGCTGGTAAGTCCTGGCTCTGCCTCCGGAGCCTCGAGGTCGGTCGGTCGCTAGCAGTTGGAGTTGGAGGCCGGCAGCTCCGCCATTAGGCCTCAGCGCAGACGGAGGCAGAGAAGGGGGATGCGACAAGGAAAAGTCGCATTCCCCCCGAAGGAAGAGACAAAAGTCATGTTTCACCCCCCACCCCCCCACCCCACACATACACAACCCAATAAACTAAAATTTAACTAAAACAGACAAAAGAAAACAACAAAAAAAGTAAAACAGACGGACTGCAGGCGAGCGCTGGTGTACGACAGCACCACCGCTTCCGGGAGTAGATTGTAGATTCAGGGGTTACAGAGAGAGGGGATGTATGGGCCACGGGAGGGGGTCAGGGTGACGGGGAGAGGGAGTGACGGGTCAGCCTCTCTCTCCACAGACCCGCCCATTGTGACCATCGAGGGCTACGATGGCAACTGGTTCGTCGAACGTGAGCACGCCTCCATCACCTGCACCGTCAAAGCCAATCCAACCCCTGACACCTACAGCTGGAAAATGTGAGTGTTTCCTCTCCCCGTCTCTGCGACCCCCCTCACCTCCCCCCCAACGCCCCCTCTCCGGCTGTCCGCCCTCTCCCTACAACCCCTCTCCCTCTCTCTCTTCTCTCCGTCTCTCTCTCTCTCTCCCTCCCCTTCCCCTCCCTCTCCCCCCCGTCTCTCCTGTCTGTCTCTCTCTCCGTCTCTCTCTGTCTGTCTTTCTCTCTCTTCTCTCTGCCCCGCTCTCTGTCCCCTCTCTCTCTGTCCCCTCTCTCTGTCCCCCTCTCCCTGTCCCCCTCTCTCTGTCCCCCTCTCTCTGACCCTCTCTTCTGTCTGTCTCTCTCTGTCTGTCTGTCTGTCTCTCTCTCTCTCTCTCTCTCTCTCTCTCTCTCTCTCTCTCTGTCTGTGTCTCTGTCTGTGTCTCTGTCTGTGTCTCTGTCTGTGTCTCTGTCTGTGTCTCTGTCTGTGTCTCTGTCTGTGTCTCTGTCTGTGTCTCTGTCTGTGTCTCTGTCTGTGTCTCTGTCTGTGTCTCTGTCTGTGTCTCTGTCTGTGTCTCTGTCTGTGTCTCTGTCTGTGTCTCTGTCTGTGTCTCTGTCTGTGTCTCTGTCTGTGTCTCTGTCTGTGTCTCTGTCTGTGTCTCTGTCTGTGTCTCTGTCTGTGTCTCTGTCTGTGTCTCTGTCTGTGTCTCTGTCTGTGTCTCTGTCTGTGTCTCTGTCTGTGTCTCTGTCTGTGTCTCTGTCTGTGTCTCTGTCTGTGTCTCTGTCTTGTCTCTGTCTGTGTCTCTGTCTGTGTCTCTGTCTGTGTCTCTGTCTGTGTCTCTGTCTGTGTCTCTGTCTGTGTCTCTGTCTGTGTCTCTGTCTGTGTCTCTGTCTGTGTCTCTGTCTGTGTCTCTGTCTGTGTCTCTGTCTGTGTCTCTGTCTGTGTCTCTGTCTGTGTCTCTGTCTGTGTCTCTGTCTGTGTCTCTGTCTGTGTCTCTGTCTGTGTCTGTGTCTGTGTCTGTGTCTGTGTCTGTGTCTGTGTCTCTGTCTGTGTCTCTGTCTGTGTCTCTGTCTGTGTCTCTGTCTGTGTCTCTGTCTGTGTCTCTGTCTGTGTCTCTGTCTGTGTCTCTGTCTGTGTCTCTGTCTGTGTCTCTGTCTGTGTCTCTGTCTGTGTCTCTGTCTGTGTCTCTGTCTGTGTCTCTGTCTGTGTCTCTGTCTGTGTCTCTGTCTGTGTCTCTGTCTGTGTCTCTGTCTGTGTCTCTGTCTGTGTCTCTGTCTGTGTCTCTGTCTGTGTCTCTGTCTGTGTCTCTGTCTGTGTCTGTCTGTGTCTCTGTCTGTGTCTCTGTCTGTGTCTCTGTCTGTGTCTCTGTCTGTGTCTCTGTCTGTGTCTCTGTCTGTGTCTGTGTCTGTGTCTGTGTCTGTGTCTGTGTCTGTGTCTGTGTCTGTGTCTCTCTGTGTCTCTGTCTCTCTGTGTCTCTGTCTCTCTGTGTCTCTGTCTGTGTCTCTGTCTGTGTCTCTGTCTGTGTCTGTGTCTGTGTCTGTGTCTGTGTCTGTGTCTCTGTCTGTGTCTCTCCTCTGTGTCTCTCTCTGTGTCTGTCTCTGTGTCTGTCTCTGTGTCTCTGTCTGTGTCTGTGTCTGTCTCTCTGTGTCTCTGTCTGTGTCTCTGTCTGTGTCTCTGTCTGTGTCTCTGTCTGTGTCTGTGTCTGTCTCACTGTGTCTCTGTCTGTGTCTCTCTGTCTCTCTCTCTCTCTTCTGTGTCTGTCTCTCTCTCTTCTCTCTCTGTGTCTCTCTCTCTCTCTCTCTCTCTCTCTCTGTGTCTGTGTCTCTCTCTCTCTCTCTCTCTCTCTCTCTCTGTCTCTCTCTGTGTGTGTGTCTCTCTCTCTCTCTGTGTCTGTCTCTCTCTCTCTCTCTCTCTCTCTCTATCTCTCTCTCTCTGTCTCTGTCTCTGTCTCTCTCTCTCTCTCTCTCTCTCTCTCTCTCTCTGTCTCTCTCTCTCTCTCTCTCTCTCTCTCTCTCTCTCTCTCTCTCTCTCTCTCTCTCTCTCTCTCTCTCTCTCTCTCTCTCTCTCTCTGTCTGTCTGTCTGTCTGTCTCTCTCACTTGTCTGTCTCTCTCTGTCTCTGTCTATGTCTCTCTCACTCTCTCTGTCTCTCTCTGCACCCCACATGACAGAATGGCCAGGAGATGCCCACCTCCGTCAGAGTGGACTGGGCACCAGCTGACGGTGGACAGCGTGAGCTACAAAGTCAACGGGACCTTCACCTGCGAGGCCACCAACTCTCTGGGGACGTCTCGCGGCAGTGTGGACATTGTCGTCAGAGGTAGGACAACCTCCCCCCCCCCAGCATCTCCGGAATCTCCTCCCCAGCCCCGTCTCCCTTCCCCCCGCCCCTCCAATTCCGTGTGAGACCCTCGAGAAGGTGGGGTACCATCGCACCTGCACTTGGCCATTGAGTCACACAGGCCCTTCGGCCCAACTTGCCCACACTAACCAACATGCCAATAGACAATAGACGCTGGTATAGGCCATTCGGCCCTTCGAGCCAGCACTCTTGCACTGTGATCGCGGCTGATTATCCACAATCAATACCCTGTTCCTGCCTTCCCCCCCATATCCCTTGACTCCGCTATCTTTAGGGGGGCTCTATCTAACCTCATCTGCACTTGTTATAGACTAGGGGAATTGAGGACCAGAGGACATATGTTCACAGGTGAAGGGAAAAAGATTTTAATAGGAATCGGAAGAGTAACGTTTCCACACAGAGGGTGGTGGGTGTATGGAACGAGATGCCGGAGGAGGTAGTTGAGGCTGGGACTATCGCAATGTTTAAAAGACATTTGGACAGGTACATGGATAGGACAGGTTTGGAGGGATCCGGGCCAAACTCGGGCAAGTGGGACTAGTGTAGATGGGACATTGTTGGCCGGTGTGGGCGAGGTGGGCCGAAGGGCCTGTTTCCGCGCTGTGTGACTCTGTGACCAGTGTAGATGGGGGCATGTTGGTCAGCATGGGCAAGTTGGCCGAAGGGCCTGCTTTGACTGTGAGTCAAGTGTAGCTGGGGCATGTGGAAAGCATGGGCAAGTTGGGCCGAAGGGCCTGCTTTGACTGTGAGCCGGTGAGTCGCGTGTAGATGGGGGCATGTGGGAAGCATGGGCTAGGTGGGCCAAAGGGCCTGTCTCCACAATGTGGGGTTCTGTGACAGCAATGGCCTCAGTGTGTGTGATTCCAATGTGTTATGTGTAGGTTGTTCCCGCTCTCCCCACCCTCCCTCCACCCCTCACCCAAACAATGTTTGACCTGGTTGTCCCAATAACTGATGGAGGAAATGCTTCCGACTGGGCGAAAATGTGGGATGATCCGTGATCTCTGATGGCAAATATTGGGAGGCAGGGAGTGATGTTTGTGTGAGTCCTGGTGGCCAAACTTACAAACATAGAAAATAGGTGCAGGAGTAGGCCATTCGGCCCTTCCAGCCAGCACCGCCATTCATGTGATCACGGCTGATCATCCACAATCATACCCCATTCCTGCTTTCCCCCATATACCTTGATGTCCGGGTGTGCCAACAGCTAAATAAAACTATCTCTTGCCACGCCAGTCATCCGCGCCTGCGCAGTTGGTGGTGGGGGGGGGGGGTCAGATCGCCATTTTGATCTCATGCTTCCATGTGTACTCGACTCTCTGCACAACTTGGCACCCGACGGGTCCTCTGGTCGTCAATAACTCTTAAAGTCAAGTCAAGAGATTTTATTGTCATGTGTCCCAGATAGGACAATGAAATTCTTGCTTTGCTTCAGCACAACAGAATATTTGTAAGCAAAAATACAGAACAGTTCAGTTCTATACACACACAGTGCTTGCAAAAGTATTCATACCCCTTGAACTTTCCACATTTTGTCACGTTACAACCACAAACGTCAATGTATTTTATTGGGATTTTATGTGATAGACCAACACAAAGTGGCGCATAATTGTGAAGTGGAAGGAAAATGATACATGGTTTTCAATTTTTTTTACAAATAAAAAACTGAAAAGTGTGGCGTGCAAAAGTATTCATCCCCTTTACTCTGATACCCCAAAATAAAATCCAGTGCAACCAATTGCCTTCAGAAGTCACCTAATTAGTAAATAGTAGTCCACTTGTGTGTAATCTAATCTCAGTATAAATACAGCTGTTCTATGAAGGCCTCAGAGGTTTGTTAGAGAACATTAGTGAACAATAGCATCATGAAGCCCAAGGAACACACCAGACAGGTCAGGGATAAAGTTGTGGAGAAGTTTAAAGCAGGGTTAGGTTACAAAAAATATCCCAAGCTTTGAACATCTCACGGAGCACTGTTCAAACCATCATCCGAAAATGGAAAGAGTATGGCACAACTGCAAACCTACCAAGACATGGCCGTCCACCTAAACTGACAGGCCGGGCAAGGAGAGCATTGATCAGAGAAGCAGCCAAGAGGCCCATGGTAACTCTGGAGGAGCTGCAGAGATCCACAGCTCAGGTGGGAGAATCTGTCCACAGGACAACTATTAGTCGTGCACTCCACAAATCGGCCCTTTATGGAAGAGTGGCAAGAAGAAAGCCATTGTTGAAAAAAAGCCATAAAGCCATAAGAAGTCCGTTTGCAGTTTGCCACAAGCCATGTGGGGGACACAGCAAACATGTGGAGGAAGGTGCTCTGGTCAGATGAGACCAAAATTGAAGTTTTGGCCTAAATGCAAAACGCTATGTTTGGCGGAAAACTAACACTGCACATCACCCTGAACACACCATCCCCACTGTCAAACATGGTGGTGGCAGCATCATGCTGTGGGGATGCTTTTCTTCAGCAGGGACAGGGAAGCTGGTCAGAGTTGATGGGAAGATGGATGGAGCCAAATACAGGGCAATCTTGGAAGAAAACTAGTTAGAGTCTGCAAAGACTTGAGACTGGGGCGGAGGTTCACCTTCCAGCAGGACAACGACCTAAACATACAGCCAGAGCTACAATGGAATGGTTTAGATCAAAGCATATTCATGTGTTAGAATGGCCCAGTCAAAGTCCAGACCTAAATCCAATTGAGACTCTCTGGCAAGACTTGAAAATTGCTGTTCACAGACGCTAGCCATCCAATCTGACTGAGCTTGAGCTATTTTGCAAAAGAAGAATGGGCAAAAATTTCAGTCTCCAGATGTGCAAAGCTGGTAGAGACATACCCCAAAAGACTTGCAGCTGTAATTGCAGCGAAAGGTGGTTCTACAAAGTATTGACTCGGGGGGCTGAATACTTTTGCACGCACACTTTCAGTTTTTATTTGTAAAAAAATGTGAAAACCTTGTATCATTTTCCTTCCACTTCACAATTATGCACCACTTTGTGTTTGGTCTATCACATAAAATCCCAATAAAATACATTTACATTTGTGGTTGTAGCGTGACAAAATGTGGAAAAGTTCAAGGGTATGAATACCTTTGCAAGCTACTGTAAATAAGCAGATAAATTGCAATAGGCTGTTACAGTTCAGAGTTTGTTTGATGACGTGTTTAATAGCCTGATGGCTGTGGGGATGTAGCTGTTCATGAACCTCGATGTTCAGATTTCAAGCTCCTGTATCTTCTTCCTGATGGCAACGGAGAGATGAGTGAGTGGCCAGGATGGTGTGGGTCCTTGATGATGTTGGCTGCCTTTTAGAGGCAGCGACTGCGATAGATCCCTTCGTTGGTGGGAGGTCAGAGCCGATGATGGACTGGGCAGTGGTCACAACTTTCTGCATTCTTTTCCGATCCTGGACGCTCAGCTTGCCGAACCAAGCCACGATGCAACCGGTCAGCATGCTCTCCACTGTGCACCTGTAGAGGTTCGAGAGAGTCCTCTTTGACAAACTGACTCTCCGTAATCTTCTCGGGAAGTAGAGGCGCTGAGGTGCTTTCTTTATGATTGCATCATTGTTCTGGGACCAGGAAAGATCTTTGGAAATGTGCACGCCCAGGAATTTGAAGCTCTTGACCCTTTCCACCATCGTTCCGTTGATGTAAACGTGGGTCCTTATCCTACCCCTTCCCAAAGTCCACAATCAGTTCCTTGGTTTTGCTTGTGTTGAGGGCCAGGTTATTGTGCTGGCACCATTTGGTCAATCGGTCGATCTCACTTCTATACCCTGACTCATCCCCATCAGCGATTCGACCCACAACAGTGGTGTCGTCGGTGAACTTGATGAAGACACAGCAGTATTTATGCTCGGTGAGATTAGAGTTTACAGTCCTGATGGCCTGTGGGAAGAAACTCCGTCTCACCCTCTCTGTTTTGCAGCGCAGCGTGACAGCAGAGGCGTTGCCTGACAGTAGCAGCTGGAACAGTCCGTTGCTGGGGTGGTAGGGGTCCCCCATAATGTTGTTGGCTCTGGATCTGCACCACCTGGTGTATAGGTCCCGCAAGGGGGGGGGGGGTGCAAGTGTAGTTACATAGATACATAGATACATAGAAAATAGGTGCAGGAGTAGGCCATTTGGCCCATTCGAGCCTGCACCGCCATTCAATATGATCATGGCTGATCATCCAACTCAGTATCCCGTACCTGCCTTCTCTCCATACCCCCTGATCCTTTTAGCCACAAGGGCCACATCTAACTCCTCTTAAATATAGCCAATGAACTGGCCTCAACTACCCTCTGTGGCAGAGAGTTCCAGAGATTCACCACTCTCTGTGTGAAAAAGTTTTTCCTCATCTCGGTCTTAAAGGATTTCCCCCTTATCCTTAAGCTGTGACCCCTTGTCCTGGACTTCCCCAACATCGGGAACAATCTTCCTGCATCTAGCCTGTCCAACCCCATAAGAATTTTGTACGTTTCTATAAGATCCCCTCTCAATCTCCTAAATTCTAGCGAGTATAAGCCAAGTCTATCCAGTCTTTCTTCATATGAAAGTCCTGACATCCCAGGAATCAGTCTGGTGAACATTCTCTGTACTCCCTCTATGGCTATAATGTCCTTCCTCAGATTTGGAGACCAAAACTGTACGCAATACTCCAGGTGTGGTCTCACCAAGACCCTGTACAACTGCAGTAGAACCTCCCTGCTCCTATACTCAAATCCTCTTGCTATGAAGGCCAACATACCATTGGCTTTCTTCACTGCCTGCTGCACCTGCATGCCTACTTTCAATGCCTGGTGTACCATGACACCCAGGTCTCGCTGCATCTCCCCATTTCCTAATCGGCCACCATTTAGATAATAGTCTGCTTTCCCGTTTTTGCCACCAAAGTGGATAACCTCACATTTATCCACATTATACTGCATCTGCCAAACATTTGCCCACTCACCCAGCCTATCCAAGTCACCTTGCAGTCTCCTAACATCCTCCTCACAGCTAACACTGCCCCCCAGCTTAGTGTCATCCGCAAACTTGGAGATGTTGCTTTCAATTCCCTCGTCCAGATCATTAATATAAATTGTAAATAGCTGGGGTCCCAGCACTGAGCCTTGCGGTACCCCACTAGTCACTGCCTGCCATTGTGAAAAGGACCCGTTTACTCCTACTCTTTGCTTCCTGCTTGCCAGCCAGTTCTCTATCCAGTTCCCATGGTGCGTTCGGCCGAAAGCGCTACTCTCTGCAGAGCCTTCCCTGTCCTGGGCAGAGCGGTTGCCAAACCAGATCGAGATGTTTCCGGGACAGAATGCTTTCTACAGCCCCAGAGTAGAAGCACTGAAGGATCCTCAGAGAGACTCGGAATGTGGGGTGATGGAGGAACTGAAGGAAATCCGCATTAGGCAGGAAAGGATTCAAAGTAACATTAGCAAATTTGCAGATGACACAAAGCTGGGTGGCAGTGTGAACTGTGAGGGGGATGCTATGAGAATGCAGGGTGCCTTGGACAGGTTGGGGGAGTGGGCAGATGCATGGCAGATGAAGTTTAATGCGGATAAATGTGAGGTTATCCACTTTGGTAGCAAAACAGGAAGGCAGATTACTATCTAAATGGCGTCAAGTTTGGAAAGGGGGAAGTACAACGGGATCTGGTGGTCCTAGTTCATCAGAGTATGAAAGTAAGCACGCGGGTACAGCAGGCAGTGAAGAAAGCGAATGGCATGTTGGCCTTTACAACAAGAGGAATCAAATATAGGAGCAAAGCAGTCCTTCTGCAGTTGTACAGACCCATAGTGAGACAACACCTGGAGTATTGTGTACAGTTTTGGTCCCCTAATTTGAGAAAGGACATTCTTGCTATTGAGAGAGTGCAGCGTAGGTTTACCAGGTTAATTCCCGGGTTGGCGGGACTGTCATATGCTGAAAGAATGGAGCAACTGGGCTTGTACACTCTGGAGTTTAGAAGGATGAGAGGGGATCTTATTGAAACGTATAAGATTGTTAACGGTTTGGACACACTAGAGGCAGGAAATATATTCCCGATGTTGGGGGAGTCCAGAACCAGGGCCCACACACAGTTTAAGAATAAGAGTAAGCCATTTAGAACGAGACGAGGAAACACTTTTTCTCACAGAGAGTTGTGGGATTCTCTGCCTCAGAGGCCGGTTCTCCAGGATACTTTCAAGAGAGAGCTAGATAAGGCTCTTAAAGTTAGCGGAGTCAGGGGATATGGGGAGAAGGCAGGAACGGGGTACTGATTGGGGATGATCAGCCGTGATCACATTGAATGGCGGTGCAGGCTCGAAGGGCCGAATGGCCTACTCCTGCACCTATTGTCTATTGTGGGTGCCTGGAACGCGCAGCCAGGTGGTGGTGGTGGAGGCAGATACGATAGTGGCGTTTGGGGAGGAAATAAAACGCAGTTCAATAAGTGGGCGGTCACAGTGGTGCAGCGGTAGAGTTGCTGCCTTACAGCAGCCAGAGACCCGGTTCGATCCCAACCACGGGTACTGTCTGCACGGAGTTTGCACGTTCTCTCTCCCCGTGGCCTGCGTGGGTTTTCTCCGGGCGCTCCGGTTTCCCTCCCACCCTCCAAAGACGTGCAGGTTTGTAGGTTAATGTGGCTTGGTGTGAATGTAAAAATCGTCCCGTGTCTGTGCCTGTGTGTGAGATAGTGTTAGTGCGCGGGGATCGCTGGTCGGCACGGACTCGGTGGGCAGAAGGGCCTGTTTCCGCGCTGTATCTCGGGAAATAAACTATAAGTATCATAAATTAATATTCGTCCAAAGCAAAAACAGACTCCAAGTCTCTCGTACGTCCAAGTTATTTTGCATTTTAGTTGCCGTTTTCAGCGTTCAGAAGCCTGATGGTTGTTTGGGTGAAGCTTTTTGTGAAAGTGGGACGTTACAGTTTTCAGGCTTCTGTTCCTTCTTCCCGATGGCAGGGGTGAGATGAGAGCGTGGCCAGGGTAATGTGGGTCTCTGATGGGTTTGATAATTGTCCCATATAGGCCGGGACATCCCTGTTCCCTGGCCTATAAGTTGGTTTGTCCAGTACGGATCTGCCTTGTCCCGTATTTGGCTGCTACTACTCGGGTCCAGGGGACTGTCGGGTCGGAGCGCGGCGTCCGGACCCTGCCTCACCCGTCTCCGACCTGCAGACCTGCCCACGTTCTCCAGATTCTGGTCTTCCCCAAAAACGGGAACATGGTTTCCTGCCTCTAGCATGCCCAAACCTTAATAATCTTATATGTTTCAATGAGATATCCTCCCATCCTTCTAAACTCCAAAGTGTACAAGCCCAGCCGCTCCATTCTCACAGCATATGACAATCCCGCCATCCCGGGAATTAACCTGGTGAACCTACGCTGGGCTCCCTCAATAGCAAGAATGTTCTTCCTCAAATTTGGAGACCAAAACTGCACACATTACTCTAGGTGTGGTCTCACTAGGGCCCTGTACAACTGCAGAAGGACCTCTCCACTCCTATACTCAAATCCTCTTGCTATGAAGGCCAACATACCATTCGCTTTCTTCACTGCCTGCTGCACCTGCATGCCTACTTTCAATGACTGGTGTACCATGACACCCAGGTCTCGCTGCATCTCCCCATTTCCTAATCGGCCAACAATTAGATAATAGTCTGCCTTCCTGTTTTTTGCCACCAAAGTGGATAACCTCACAGTTATCCACATTATACTGCATCTGCCAAACATTTGCCCACTCACCCAGCCATCCCGGGAATTAACCTGGTGAACCTACGCTGGGCTCCCTCAATAGCAAGAATGTCCTTCTCAAATTTGGAGACCAAATCTGCACACAATACTCCAGGTGTGGTCTCACCTAGGGCCCTGTACAACTGCAGAAAGATGCCTTAGATGGTGGGGAGGTCAGCATTTGTGATGAACCGGGCAGACACAAAATGCTGGAGTAACTCAGCGGGATAGGCGGCATCTCTGGAGAGAAGGAATTGAATTGAATATTGAAATAAATAAATTTTATCAGCCAAGGAACATAGAAGGAATTTGCCTTGGTGCTCTGCTCGCAAATAACACACGATATACAGTGGACAATTAAAAATAAAATAATATAATTTAAACATGTGAAGAATTAATTGAAATACCAGAGCAAAAGGAGGCTACAGACTTTTGGTTATTTAGTCGAGCTACTACTCGTGGATAAAAAGCGTTTTTATGTCTGGCTGTGGCGGCTTTGACAGACCGGAGTCGCCTTCCAGAGGGAAGTGATTCAAAGAGTTTGTGGCCAGGGTGAGAAGGGGTGAGAGATGATCTTACCCGCTCGCTTCCTGGCCCTTGCAGCGTACAGTTCGTCAATGGAGAGAAGGTTGCAGCCAATAACCTTCTCAGCTGATCGGACGATTCCCTGCAGCCTCTAAACCTGCCCGCCTTTGGTCCATATCCCTCCAAACCTGTCCTATCCATGTACCTGTCTGTTGAATGTTGGGATTGTCCCAGCCACAACTACCTCCTCTGGCAGCTCGTTCCATACACCCACCACCCTCTGTGGAAAAGGTTGCCCCTCAGGTTCCTTTTAAATCTTTCCCCCCCTCTCATATTATATCTGTGTCCTCTGGTCCTCGAATCACTTCCCTGTATAATAAGTATTTATGCTATCAATGCCCTTCATATATACCTCTATCCCGACACAGAATGCTGGAGTAACTCAGCAGGACAGGCAGCATCTCTGGAGAGAAGGAATGGGCAACGTTTCGGGTCGAGACCCTTCTTCAGACTGATGTCCGGGGAGGGTGCAGGACAGAGATAGAATGTAGTCGGAGACAGTAAGGCTAGTGGGAGAACTGGGAAAGGGGAGGGGAAAGCAAGGATATCTGAAGTTAGAGAAGTCAATGTTCATACCACTGGGGTGCAAACTAGCCAAGCAAAATATGAGGTGCTGTTTCTCCAATTTGCATTGGCTATGGGCGTCAGTAAACATAGAAACATAGAAAATAGGTGCAGGAGGAGGCCATTTGGCCCTTCGAGCCAGCACCGCCATTCATTGTGAACATGGCTGATCGTCCCCTATCAATAACCCGTGCTGCCTTCTCCCCATATCCCTCGACTCCACTAGCCCTAGAGCTCTATCTAACTCTCTCTTAAATCCATCCAGTGATTTGGCCTCCACTGCCCTCTGTGGCAGGGAAATTCCACAAATTCGTCCCTTGCCCACCCAAACCACCCCCTCTCCTATTACTTTCCCCCTGCAACCGCAGAAGATGCAACACCCTCCCTTCACCCTCCCCCCTCGCTCCGTCCAAGGACCCAAACAGGTGAGGGAAAGGTCCACCTGCACCTCCACCAACCTCATGTACTGTATCCGCTGTTCCAGGTGTCCACTTCTCTACATCGGTGAGACCGAGCGCAGTCTCGGCGATCGTTTAGCCGAACACCTCCGCTCAGTCCGTCTTAACCAACCTGATCTCCCGGTGGCTCAGCGCTTCAACTCCCCCTCCCATTCCCAATCCCACCCTTTCTGTCCTGGGCCTCCATTGCCAGCGCAAATTTGAGGAACAGCAGCTCATATTTTGCTTGGGTAGATTACACCCCAGTGGTTTGAACATTGACTACTCTAGCTTCAGATAGCCCTTGCTTTCCCTCTCTCTCTCCATCCCCTGCCCTTCCCAGTTCTCCCACTAGTCTGACTGTCTCCGACTACATTCTATCACCACCCACTCCCCCGATATCAGTCGGGAAAAAGGGACTCGACCAAAACATCGCCTATTTCCTTCTCTCCAGAGATGCTGCCTGTCCCGCTGAATTACTCCAACATTTTGTGTCTACCTCTGCATATAGACCTCGACACCGACCCTCTACATATACAGTGGCTTGCAAAAGATTTCATACCCCTTGAACTTTTCCACATTTTGTCACGTTACAACCACAAACGTAAATGTATTTTATTGGGATTTTATGTGATAGACCAACACAAAGTGGTGCATAATTGTGAAGTGGAAGGAAAATGATACATGGTTTTCAAATTTTTTTACAAATAAAAAAACTGAAAAGTGTCGCGTGCAAAAGTATTCAGCCCCCCTGAGTCAATACTTTGTAGAACCACCTTCGCTGCAATTACAGCTGCAAGTCTTTTTGGGGTATATCTCTACCAGCTTTGCACATCTAGAGACTGAAATTTCTGCCCATTCTTCTTTGCAAATAGCTCAAGCTCAGTCAGATTGGATGGAGAGCGTCTGTGAACAGCAATTTTCAAGTCTTGCCAGAGATTCTCAATTGGATTTAGGTCTGGACTTTGACTGGGCCATTCTAACACATGAATATGCTTTGATCTAAACCATTCCATTGTAGCTCTGGCTGTATGTTTAGGGTCGTTGTCCTGCTGGAAGGTGAACCTCCGCCCCAGTCTCAAGTCTTTTGCAGAATCTAACAGGTTTTCTTCCAAGATTGCCCTGTATTTGGCTCCATCCATCTTCCCATCATCTCTGACCAGCTTCCCTGTCCCTGCTGAAGAAAAGCATCCCCACAGCATGATGCTGCCTCCACCATGTTTCACAGTGGGGATGGTGTTCAGGGTGATGTGCAGTGTTAGGTTTCCGCCACACATAACGTTTTGCATTTAGGCCCAAAACTTCAATTTTGGTCTCATCTGACCAGAGCACCTTCCTCCACATGTTTGCTGTGTCCCCCACATGGCTTGTGGCAAACTGCAAACGGACTTCTTATGGCTTTTTTCTCATCAATGGCTTTCTTCTTGCCACTCTTCCATAAAGGCCCGATTTGTGGAGTGCACGACTAATAGTTGTCCTGTGGACAGATTCTCCCACCTGAGCTGTGGATCCCTGCAGCTCCTCCAGAGTTACCATGGGCCTCTTGGCTGCTTCTCTGATCAATGCGCCTGTCAGTTTAGGTGGACGGCCATGTCTTGGTAGGTTTGCAGTTGTGCCATACTCTTTCCATTTTCGGATGATGGATTGAACAGTGCTCCGTGAGATTTTCAAAGCTTGGGATATTTGTTTATAACCTAACCCTGCTTTAAACTTCTCCACAACTTTATCCCTGACCTGTCTGGTGTGTTCCTTGGGCTTCATGATGCTGTTTGTTCACTAATGTTCTCTAACAAACCTCTGAGGCCTTCACAGAACAGCTGTATTTATACTGAGATTAGATTACACACAAGTGGACTCTATTTACTAATTAGGTGACTTCTGAAGGCAATTGGTTGCACTGGGTTTTATTTAGGGGTATCACAGTGAAGGGGCTGAATACTTTTGCACGTGACACTTTTCAGTTTTTTATTTGTAAAAAAATGTGAAAACCATGTATCATTTTCCTTCCACTTCACAATTATGCTCCACTTTGTGTTGGTCTATCACATAAAATCCCAATAAAATACATTTAGGTTTGTGGTTGTAACGTGACAAAATGTGGAAAAGTTCAAGGGGTATGAATACTTTTGCAAGCCACTGTAGGTGGGAAAGAAGTGCAGGTGCTGGCTTAAATCGAAGGAAGACACAAAATGCTGGAGTAACTCAGCGGGTCTGGCAGCACCTCTCGAGAGAAGGAATGGGCCACGTTTCGGGTCGAGAATCATCTGAAGGAGGGTCTCAACCCCAAACGTCGCCCATTCCTTCTCTCTAGAGATGCTGCCTGTCCCGCTGAGTTGCTCCAGCACTTTGTGAAACATCACCTATCCACGTTCTCCACAGAGATGATGCCTGACCCACTCCAGCATTTGGTGCCCATCTACTATATCTACTTGTGGGAGAGGGGAGGGTCCGGTTGCCAATACAACCCCCCCAATGACGTGGGGACCACCCCCTTGTCTTTTTGTCTCCCCCTCCCCCTCCCCAGAGCACACGCTGAGCCAGAGCAGTAATGCGGGGTCCATTGCAGGAGGCGTAATCGGAGGGATACTGGCCCTTCTCCTGGTCGCCTGCCTGGTGGGTTTCCTCCTGCACCGTAGGCGGACGGGCGGCCAGGCCTCGGGGTCCTACTCCCCCCAAGACCCCGGGTCTTCGGGGCCCGCAACGGGGGTCCCGGGCCCCGGCCCGACTTCACCTACCGGCCCGACTCGGACTCGGAGAGGGGTCCCAGCCTGGCCGCCACCACCACCCTCACCAACACCACGACCGTCGCCACCCCACTGCGCGGGGCCGAGGAGGACCACCCGGACAGCCCGCCCCCCCTCCCCTGGCGGGACGAGGGGATGATGATGGAGGAGGGAGAGGAGGAAGGGGGAATGTTCCTCGCAGAGAAGCCCAAGGACCTCCCCACAGAAGATGACATGGAATCCCTGAGGGATGGTTCCATCATCTCCAAGAAGCCGGTCTACGTTTGAGTTCTTCCTCCCATCTCCCCCCCCCCCCCTCCATCTGGTAGCGAGGCCCCACCCTCGCCAACTGCTCCTCATGAAGTTGGAGGCAAGTTTGGTCAATGACGTTGATTTGGATTTCTTCGTGGTGGAGCCAAATGTCAAAGACCTTTACTTGGACTTCTTTGTGGTCGAACTTCTTCGGATGCACGCAATGGACTTCACTGAGGACGCACCCCATGGCCATAGACAATAAACAACAGGTGCAGGAGTAGGCCATTCGGCCCTTCCTGCCAGCACCGCCATTCAATGTGATCATGGCGGATCATCCCAAATCAGTACACCGTTCCTGCCTTCTCCCCATATCCCCTGACTCCGCTATCTTTAAGAGCTCTATCTAACTCTCTCTTGAATGTATCCAGAGAACCGGCCTCCACCGCCCTCTGAGGCAGAGATTTCCACAGACTCACAACTCTCTGGGTGAAAAAGTGTTTCATCATCTCCGTTCTAAATGGCCTACTCCTTATTCTTAAACTGTGGACCCTGGTTCTGGACTCCCCCAACACCGGGAACATGTTTCCTGCCTCTAGCGTGTCCAAGCCCTTAATAATCTTATATGTTTCAATGAGATAGCCTCTCATCCTTCTAAACTCGAGAGTGTACAAGCCCAGCCGCTCCATTCTCTCAGCATCTGACAGTCCCGCCATCCCGGAAATTAACCTTGGCATTCCCTCCACCCCCCCCCCAACTTCTTCATCTTGTCCACGAAGACCTTCCCGACTATCATCTCAACTGAAGAACCATTTGCGATTGAGGGGCAATAGGTGGGCCATTGACTCTGGGTGGGGGGGGGGGGGTGGGGGTGATGGATGAGAAAGGTAAAGACCGATTAAAGTTAGTGTTTAAGAAGGAACTGTAGCTGCTGGAAAAATCGAAGGTAGACAAAAATGTTGGAGAAACTGAGCGGGTGAGGCAGCATCTATGGAGCAAAGGAATAGGTGACGTTTTGGGTCAAGATCCTTCTGCATGTGGTTATTTGGTTTGTTGGCCATTATCAGTCTGGGTATCGAGTATCAGAGTTAGGACGTCACATTACATCTGCAAAAGACGTTGCTTCAAAGGTTTATACGTGATAGGGGCAGAATTAGGCCATTCGGCCCATCAGGTCTACCCCACGATCAATCATGGCTGATCTAACTCTCCCTCCCAACCCCATCTCCTGCCTCTCCCCATAACCCCTGACACCCGCACTGATCAAAATCGATCTATCTCTGCCTTAAAAATATCCACTGACTTGTGGCCTCCACCGCCGTCTGTGGCAAAGAATTCCACAGGTGGACACAAAATTCTGGAATAACTCAGCAGGTGAGGCAGCATCTCTGGAGATAAGGAATGGGCGACCCTTCGGGTCGAGACCCTTCTTCAGACTGGCTAAACCCAGAGAGCTGTGAATGTGTGGGATTCTCTGCCACGGAGGGCAGAGGAGGCCAATTCACTGGATGTTTTCAAGAGAGACTTAGATTTAGCTGTTAGGGCTAATGGAAACAAGGGATTTGGGGAGAAAGCAGGAACGGGGTACTGATTTTGGATGATCAGCCATGATCGCAATGAATGGCGGTGCTGGCTCGAAGGGCCAAATGGCCTCCTCCTGCCCTCTCTTCTATGTTTATGTGAACAAACATTGAATGAAGAAGAATATCTAAAGAAGGGTCTCGACCTGAAACATCACCTATTCCTTCGCTCCCTAGATGCTGCCTCCCCCGCTGAGTTACTCCAGCATTTTTGTCTACCTTCGATTATTCCAGCATCTGCAGTTCTTTCTCAAACAAAGGATTGTCCGAGGGTCTCCAATGAGGTAGTTGGTAGTTCAGGATTGCTCTCTGGTTGTGGTAGGATGGTTCAGTGCCTGATGAGAGCAGGGACGGTCTTGGGACCTTCTGGTTATGGGGGAGGTGAGATGAGATGCTCACTGCATGGGTGGGATGGAGGGGCAGAGAACCTGGTGGGGTTTGACGAGGTTCTGGACACCAGGGCAACTCGTGGTATTGGACAGAAGGTGGTCGAGATGTTATTCTCAAAGTTGAGGAGAGGAAGGTGGGTGGATGGTGGTGGAACAAGCAAAACTCCCAGACTCCCAGATATCTCAGCCCAGAGGACCTCAGTGGCTCAGCGGTAGAGTTGCTGCCTCACGCACCAGAGACCCGGGTTCCATAGAAAATAGGTGCAGGAGTCGGCCCTTCGAGCCAGCACCGCCCGATCATTGCGATCATGGCTGATTGTCCCAATCAATAACCCGTGCCTGCCTTCTCCCATATCCCTTGATTCCACCAGCCCCTAGAGCTCTATCTAAATCTCTCTTAAATCCATCCAGTGACTTGGCCTCCATGCCCTCTGTGGCAGGGAATTCCACAGATTCACAACTTCTCTGGGTGAAAAGGTTTTTTCTCCACCTCAGTCTTAAATGGCCTCCCCTTTATTCTAAGACTGTGGCCCCTGGTTCTGGACTCGCCCAACATTGGGAACATTTTTCCTGCATCTAGCTTGTCCAGTCCTTTTATAATTTAATATGTTTCCATAAGATCACCACTCATCCTTCTAAACTCCAGTGAATACAAGCCTAGTCTTTTCAATCTTTCCTCATATGACAGTCCCGCCATCCCAGGGATCAATCTGGTGAACCTACGCTGCACTGCCTCAATCACAAGGATGTCCTTCCTCAAATTTGGAGACCAAAACTATACCCAATACTCCAGATGTGGTCTAACCAGAGCCCTGTACAACTGCAGAAGAACCTCTTTACTCCTAGACTGAAATCCTCGTGTTCCGAACCGTGGTCTTGTCCCGACCACGGGTGCTGCCTGTGCGGAGTTTGCACGTTCTCTCCTCGTGGCCTGCGTTGGGCTTTCCTCCAACACTCCAAAGACGTGCAGGTTTGTAGGCTAAATAGCCTCGGTAAAGATTGTAAATTGTCCCCTAGTGTGTGTGTGTGTGGGATAGTGTTAGTGTGCGGGGATCGCTGGTCGGCGCGGACTCCGAGCTCGCATTGTAGGTTCAGGGATTACAGAGAGAGGGGGTGTAGGGGAGGGGGGTCCCAGAGACTGGGAGAGGGGGTGTAGTGGCCGTGTGGATTGTGTAACAAAACCTTTCCATCCTCGTCTCTTCCCACACGACTGAGCTGACCTGACTGAACGGTGACGGTTTAGACTGCAGCCATAGACAGGCTGGGGGAGGGAAGGGGGTGGGGGTGGGGTCTGCAACTGGCCAGAGCCCGTCAGACTGCGACAGAGCGAGAGAGAGATTAGTTCGATTTATTTTCCAGGTGTACCGAGGTACAGTGAAAAGTTTTCTTGTCGCGTTCTATCCAGTCAGCGGAAAGACGGGACATGATTACAATCGAGCCTTCCACAGTGTACAGATACATGACCTCATCCTCTTTGCCCCTCTCTCTCTCTCCCTCTCCCTCTCCCTCTCCCTCTCTCTCTCTCCACCCCCCTCTCTCCACCCCCCTCTCTCCACCCCCTCTCTCCACCCCCTCTCTCCACCCCCTCTCTCCCTCCCTTCTCTCCCCCTCTCTCCCTCCCTCTCTTCCCATCTCTCTTCCCCCCCTCTATCCCTCTCTCTCTCTCTCTCTCTCTCTCTCTCTCTCTCTCTCTCTCTCTCTCTCTCTCTCTCTCTCTCTCTCTCTCTCTCTCTCTCTCTCTCTCTCTCTCTCTCTCTTCTCTCCTCTCCTCTCTCTCTCTCTCTCTCTCTCTCTCCCCCCTCTCTCTCTCTCCCCCCTCTCTCTCCCCCCTCTATCCTCTCTCTCCCCCCTCTCCCCTCTCTTCCTCCCTCTCTTCCCCCTCCCTCCCCCCTCTCGCCCTCCCTCTCTCACCCCCTCTCTCACAACCCCTCCCCCCACTCCCTCTCTCTCTCTCTCCCTCTCCTTCTGATACAGTTGTCTGAAACAATGTTGAGATAGGGAGAGGAGAGTCTCTGCCTCTCTCTGTTACCTTTCTCACTGTGTCTATCCTCCATCTCTCTCTCCCCTCCTACTCATCAATGTCCGTCCGTCCGTCTGTCTGTCCGTCTGTCTGTCTCTCCTCCCTCTGATAAAAGACAATGGCGAGAGGAGAAAGATAGAGAGTGTCTGTTTGTCTCTCCCTAGCTCTCTCTCACTATTTTTATATCTCTATCTGTCTCTCGACTGTCTACTCTCCTATCGCTTTTTTTTCTTTTTCTCCTTCTCTCCCTCCCCGCTCAATTTATCTCTCTCTCTATCTGCATAGATAGAGGGGCTAAGCATAGAGGGGAGAAGGCAAGCACGGGTTATTGATTGGGGACGATCAGCCATGATCACAATGAATGGCGGTGCTGGCTCGAAGGGCCGAATGGCCTCCTCCTGCACCTATTTTCTATGTTTCTATGTTTCTATGCATCTCTCATGTTTCTCTATCTCTACTCTCTTCCCAATTCCATCCCTCCCTCTCACCGGCACGTCTCCTCTCCTCCTCTATCTCTCTCTCTC